>JAGVVM010006499.1:0-25739 GCA_019149425.1 Psidium friedrichsthalianum
CCAAAAGAGATGTGCACATTTTTTTTTTTTGTAGAGAAACCAAAATCGTGCTGGAAAAGGCCAACAAAAAAAACCTAAACGGTATCACTTATTCCCCTCCCTTGCAGGTATGGGGACTTGCCTACGCCAATTGGGTTTGGTTAAAGGGCCGATTTAATTTGGAAACGTGCATCGCATTTGGGGCGGTTTCTGGGTGTTTAAAAAAGAAGAAGTCAAGTTTGCCTGCCAGTCTTTCCTTGTTTTCTGGTTCCTCAAGAACGAGGGTGAAAATGTAATGTTGGGTTGTTGGGGCATTTTTTGGGCTTCTTATCAGCCAGAAATTATTGTGGTGCTTCCTTTGTCGAATACCCACCCAAGTTCCCCAAGGTAAGTGAACCACTACAGGATCCTGGTTTGTTTACTGGGGGATATCTTCCACTTTTAAAGATTGAGGACTTTGGAGGGGTAAATTCGCTACTGGAAACTATTTTCAGGGTGCGATCCATACCATGGGGAAAAGGATGTGAGCTTTGAATTCATTATTTTTTGTTAAGTGTGCTAAATAATTTTAATCACGACTCGAGGTTTTTTTATTCAGTTTGGCTTTCAAAGTACGGGGGTGGGACTAAGTATTAGGGAAACCTTTTTTTCCCAATTTTCGGCCTTTCCTCCTTGTGGTTCAGGCAATTGATCTCTTCATGTGTAATTTTGTAGGTATTTTCCTGATGCCATCAAATCTGTGATCCACATTATGGAGGTTCGGGGGCTTTTTTGGAGGACGGCCCCAAGTCTGTGGGGGGCCGTAAAATACTGAAGGGGGGTTGTGGGCCCCCTTACCCCCCCCCACCGTTTTCCCTTGTATGGGGGGATAATGAGTGAAAGGTGATCAATCAAGTGACCCATCAAACCGGCGAGCTTACAGGCATTTGGTAGACATTGGTGTGCACGGGGGACTTGCTCGATTTCACCCGCGCTAAAAATTGCTCGTTAACCTTCAGTGGACAGGCTAGTGTTTCTTCATATTCCCGTATTTGAGAGAAGGATGGAGTGGTCCAACCCCCCCAGGGGGGGGAAAACCCAATTTTCCCCTAAGGGGCACCCGTGCTTTTTTGTATTGGTTTTTCAGCATCCAAGAAAACAGATATATTAAGTTTCCAACGATATAGCCGGGTTTTACTCACCAAATGGTGAAGGAAGAAGATAGTCCCTTACACCGAGGAAATCCAAAGATAAGCGGGCCAGGGGCTTCAAAACCATTGGGAAGTTTCAAGGGGGATAAACCAACCTAAAAGGGTGGGTTGGGGCAAGGGACGGTTAATCTTCATTCTGCGGTTTTTTTTAAGCCCTGGGTGAAGGTCGGTATTCGTTGCCAAAGGGGCGGGAACCACCCCCCCCAAAGTTAGTAAAGAAAGAAACAAAGCCCAAAAGTATCGAGGAAAGTATGGTGTTAGTGCAAAGTGTCCTGTTCACAAAAGGCAGAAATTTTAAAGAGGGCTATTTTTAGATTAGAGAGGGAGGGGAAGAGCGGAGGAGAGAGAGGTTAGGAGAAGGAGGGAAAGTATGAAAACCTGTGATTCATTACCTTTCTGGTTCCAGGGTTTCAAAGCATGATTCAATTTTGGCTGAATGCATGTTGGTTCAACTTCTTTAAATATGAAAGAAAAGGACCCCCCCCACCCGGGGTGGGGTGGGGGGGACACTGCCTTTCCACCAACGGATATATTTGGTTTTTACCTTTAGGTCATCTTGGCATCAAAAATTGTCACCTTTTATTTTATGAGAAGGTTTTTGCTATAAAATTGGAATCACAATTAATATGACTCCTCGAAAGAAATGTATGCATGATAATTTTTTCTCCCAACACAACAGGACCATAAATGTGTGGGTAAACCTTCTAGAAAACCAGTAGGTTTTGAAATCGCCTTGACCCCCCCCCGGGGCGAAAGTTGCTTTCGGCTCCGCGGTTTTTCCGATTGTGGGTCGAGGGGAAAGTTGGTTTTTTTTACGTGGGGGTTTCCTTATCGTGGGGGGGCGGGTATTAAGAGATTACTCTGATGTTATGTTTTCAACTTTTTTCTGAAAACAATCGATGGCAATTTACATGGCGCATTCAATTTTTTACCACAAATTTGAGACTGGGGGGATTTCTCCCAAAAACCAAACGAACGGGGGGAATGTGTGCAAAACCCCTAAAAGCTGGGGTCCATTTCTCATTGAAAATGGTTTCCCTGGGAACTCACACCTTATTGACATGAGATTTGCTTTAGTCATATGGGGACGGGGGAAAAGATATGGAAAAAAAAACGACTTCCTTCAAAGGCACATAAACCATTTTTCAGCTCTCATGGTTGTCAAATATTAGCTTTCCAATGTGGGATTTTGTATGTATGTATTCATGAGATAAAAGGGGGAGTTTATGGGAGGGTTCTATTTTTTACTTGGCTTTTGAAAAATTTGGGTATCCGTTTCTCACCTTTTTCTTTACTAGAAATTGGGCAAAAATTCTTGTATTTTAAACATAACATTATTACGATGAAAACTGTCTTCCGAGTTTTTCGGATAATAGTTGTGGAAAAAAATAAAAACGGAGAAAAATAGGTGTTTGGGGGCATCCACTGCTATTTGACTGGGACCCCATTCTGAAAAAAAATCAAGTACGGGGCCTTGTCGGACAAAGGTGGCCATGCAGTTTGGTTGAACACAACATTGCTTTCAGGGAAAAACACCCCCAACGTTGTCAGCATCCCCATTTTAACATTTTTTTCTTATCTCTCTCTCTTTTTCTTCCAGTCCTTTTTCATCTTTAAATTTCCTCTCTCTCTCCTCTCTCCTCTTTCTTTTCACCTTGTGATCTTTTTTCAAAATACCTCACGTTATTAACAACACAAAAAGGCCCCCACCAATTTTTTCACCAATGGATTCGGAGGAGCCTTCTTTAGGGGTTCTTTACCCTACTGGCTATGGTGCTGAGGGGAAACGTGCAATTGCCCTAGGGCATCAGGAGTCCGGTTCTACGGCCAAAACCCTTGCACCCTTCCGGCCGAGCCCCGGTGCGGTGAGGGGGGATCCTCGTCCGGAAAAAACGCCCCGGTAGCTCCCGGACCCCCAACACTAACGGGGGCCAGCTACCGTTCCTTGCTTTTTCGGCCTTCACTTTTTTCATGGACTGGCTTTGTTGTAGGGCTCTTTTCTTTTGCACAAAAAAAACAAAAAAACTACTGTTGTTTTCTACATTTGATATGGTAGTAAGACTTTAGAAAAGTTAAGGAAAGATTGGCTGGGTTATAAGACCCTTTTTAACCCTAGGACTGAGGAATTTGTTTAAGGCTTGCATCTTATGATTTTTGGATGATGTGTTGTTTATAAGGGGGATGTGATGGTTTCCAATTTCGTATAGAGAACGGGGCCAAAAGTGCAGAGAGGGGGGAAAATGGGCAATTCGGGCCCAACCAAGGGGGAGTGGGCGGGAGGATTCGAGGTGAAATCGAGGGGAAGCCCAGAAGGCAACATCGTGATAGGGGGGTGACCGCATGGCCCGTCTCCGTGGGCCGTGGTCGGGGTTTCTCGTGCCGGGCCGAACAATCGTGTGGGACCTCCATTAGCAGCTTTTAGAAGTGCTGTTGCCAATGGTGTCTGTCTTACCGGGAATTCCGCGAATAGGGAATGGATGCACGAAAATTAGTTAACCGATGGTGCGGAGTTAAATAGATTCCGAAAAAGATGAGTTTGTACGAACGTTGGACGTGGAAAAAGCTTGACAAAGGGAAAAACTGATATTTTGGGACGGTGTGAAAGGCAAAACATGGGCCGGCTTACGTGAGTTTTTTTGCCGGAACGGGTGCGTGGCGGGACGGGGGGGTGTTCGAAGGTGTTCGCTGGCTGCAGGGTACCATTTTGGGACGGGGGTGGGGGGGGACGGTCAGGGGGGCGGGGACACTCCAATTCCAGCAGCTTTACAAGTCAAGTTCCCACAGAACCAAGAAAGGGGTCTTTTTCCGGGACAGGGGGAAACCCTCGTCACTCCTGAGCGGTACAAAAAGGCCCCGGTCCCTCCCATTTCTGCCCTCTTCTCCCTCTCCCTCTCTCTCTCTTATCTCCACCAACTCAAGGTTAGTCCCCATGCTCAATTTGGTGAAGCGGGATTGTTGCTGGGGAAAAGCCCAGGGGAAAAAAACATGAAAAAAAGGGTTGTCCATTTCCCACTTCGTTTCACCATGGTTGGGAGTTGGGGGGAGCAATCCAACAGTTAGAATCTTCGGGCTAGCTGGGTTTTTTTACGGGGTAAAATAAACAGCGAGTTAGATCTGCTCAGAATCTTTCCAATTTCATTGCATGGTGGGGCACCACCATCCTTCAATGATGGGGATTCTTTGTTAAATTAGGGGGTGGACTGTGGAGTTATTAAAGTTTGCAACCTTGTTCGCTTAGTTTCATTAACCCCCAATTTTCCAACAGTTTCTCTGAAAGTTTTCGTTGGCCCATCAAGGCTTGGGGAAACAAATATTAAAAAAACAAAAGTCCGTTTAAAAAATTCCATTAGATTCAATGTCAATTCAGTCCCAAAAACCTTTTTCCATTTTTTCACCAAATTAAGGTGCCTACAAAATTTCATCTTGACAAATTGCCAAATATAGTTGGCTTTTTTGGCCAAATCGCAAGCGAAGTGGGGAACATGGTGGGACTAGGCAGAGTAAGAAGGAAAAAATAGGGAAAAAAAAAAAGGAGGATAAAGAAAGCAAAAAAGGGATAAAAATTTATTAAATAAACAACAAAATGAAAAAATTTGTTTTTCCCCTTAAGGTGATTGTAGGACCTTTCCAAAGTTTGATGTTTCCCGAAGATGGGCTTCAGGCGGCTAAAATTGGGGTTTACTAAAATTGGTTGAGGAATAGCTATATTTTTGTAACAATTTGTCAAAAACCAATTTTAAGAAATTAAAATGGATTTGATGCCTACGTTAGGTGTTCTCTCTTCTTGCCATTACATCATCAAAAAGCTTTTCTTAGGAAAACGTGTCTGGGGAAAAAAGTTTTAAATAATTATTTGTATTGGTGTCCCAATTTAAGGCCATTGGAACCCTGTTCGGAACCTATAGCCAGTTTGGGCCCTTTCGGGGGGAGGACATACTTTGGTTGTGATTTATGTTGACCATTGGACGTCGGGACAGCCTACGTGACACTCACGAAAATCCAATACTGGACCGTGGATATTTGTTTATAATATTTTCAATTTGATTAATTTGATTTATGTTTTTCTTTTTTTTTCCTTTTTTATTGTATTTTTTTCCAAAGTTTTTTCCCCAATTGGGGCAAGCGAGGTGTTGGGCCTTGTACACCCGCAATACAGTGCAAAAAATCACCCCTTGGTGATGGGTCGAGGGCAAAACGCTGATTGAGGCCGTGGACACTCGCCCCCAAAAGATTAGCACGAGGAGGAAACCTAGGAAAAAAAACAAAAAAGAAAGGAGAGATAAAAAAAGAAATGAAAAAAAAAAATTATTTAAAAAATAAAAAAAATTATTAAAAAAATTGTTATCAAGGGATCTGGTTCCCCCCACGTTAGAGTCGGATTGCCACATAGCTATTTTAGCATCCCACTTGAGTAATTATTTCCTGATTCACAAATTTAGCTAGTAAGGAATGAATTGGCGTTAAAGTCAAAAAACAAGATATTTCCCCCCAAAACTTAAAAAAATAGGAAAATTTATATAATAGATATTAAGAACTTTTTTGACAACCTTTTCCAAAAAAATTTCCCTTTCCCTTAAAGCTTAAGAAGCTGTACATTATAAACTTCATTTTCTTGTTGCAAGTGTGATTTAATTTTTATTTTTAAAAATGGTGGGCCATTATGGTTTGTAAAATGGGAAATATTATTTAGAAGATTACGGTATCTAAAGGAATATCGAATTGCCCCAAAGGGATAAAGAAGAATTAGTGAACTGTTTGGGGGGCCTATGTATTGAAACCTCCCACAGTGAGTTTCTCCTGGAAAAAATAAACCATGGACCTCTTTGAGATTATTTTAAACTAAAACTTAAGAGGAAGTGTCGTTTATTAATTGATGAAAACCAATGTCAAGCTTGTTTAAAGTTGTCCACAGAAAAACCTAGAGAAATCTGAATTAGTGAAGGAAAAACAAATTTGTAAATTCTCTAGCTTGCACCAACATTGCACCTTTTAACTTTCATGTTTTTTTTTTTTTTCAGCGGCGACCCCACCCACCACATCGGAACCAACCAGGGCATGGGCTTCTTCATTGACGGGGAACGCCTGGACAAAACTTCCGTTGCACGCTGGCGCTGATCGGAATCCTTCGATTCAACAAACCCCGAACTTTTGGCGGGAGCTTAAAAAAGGCAAAAAACGTGCCCGCCAGAACGGCGTGGTGACGTGGAAATGTGCACGGGGATAGCAAATCGATCGACGGCAGCGAAGCGGGGAACATTTCGACGACCAGGGAATCGCCGCAAAACAATCAGGAAGGGCGTGGACGAGGGGCCCGTGGTTGGGAGTCGGTATTGCGAAGCTGGAACGGGGACGGGGGGGAAACCCGTGTCCCCCCCGGACGCAGGGGGCGTTGATACGGGTGGGAAAATTTTTCCTCGGTTTGGGGGGGTTTCTTCCAAGGCCCGCTCTCGGGGCCCTCTCGTTCCAAGCAGATTTTTGCCGAAGATCGATCCCCCACCCCCGTAAAAATGGGCCAAATGGCGTCAAGACGGGGTTCGAATGGAGAGATTAGCCGGGTTGCAAACTTTTAACTAATACTCAACAGCATCTACCTATACATGTGATTGTTGGTCTTCTCATTGAATAGGGTGTCCTCGATCATCGAGAGTAATTGTCCCATTTGTCAAAACATGACGTTCAACAAAGTTTCACTTACGTTCAGAAATTGCAATTTTGTACGGATTTTTAAGTGCTCTTAGAGCACGTCTGAGTCACGCGGATATTCATATAGTCCAAAATATTTAAACGATTATGTTAATATTAAATATTTTAAAATTTGACTGAAATCCTGATCAATCGCACTTAGCGCAGAACACCCAAGGATGGCTCTTTCTCCCTCAAGGTATGTAACTCATCTCATTTTTTATCATAAGGAGTACAAGAATAGCAAAGGTTGCTTACAAAGAAAGAAATCAGTAAATCCTTTTTCGCTTGATCACTGACCTCATAAGCAAAGCCGCTTCGGCCCTTGCTTAGTAAGCCCGCTTCGAGCCTCTCCTAAATTTCCGCTCGGCTCGGTCCATGCTGGCCATCCGTTGGCACGGCGAATATTAAAGTAACAATCTTCTAACAAAATAATCTGAATTTCTTTTATGATTTGTTTTTCTCCCCGCTACTCTCACCGGGGATAATGAAGAACAAAAAATAAAAAAAATGGTGTGCAAAGAAAATCAGAAAAAATAAAAAATAAAAATTGCTCGACGATTGACTTACGTCTGAAAAATAGGAGCAACAAAGGCAAATAGTCAGAAACTTCCTACCATGGTCAATTCAACGTTTCTATTCGTGGCAATCTGACAGATACGTTTGCTCGTTTCGGCACCACGCTCCCACAACAACGTCCGAGTTTCGCGCGCTCACTTGCGGCCAATTCATGGTCGAGGGAAGGAGGAGGCAGAGGCTGTTTCAAGCATGGAACAGAACACAGAGACTGAGGGAGTTAGAGAGAGAAAGAGGGGTTAGAGAGAGAGAATCGGGGAGAGAGGAACCTCTCAAACATCTTCCCTTTCCTCTCTTCTTGCGCTCCTCTCAAGACATCTCCTGGAGCTTTTAAAGTTCAGTTCTTTCACGTTTATTTTGCCGGAAACGATCCGTTTCGAGCGAGTACATAGGAATTTGTTCTGCGGTTATCTTCTGCCTCGGCCCCTGCTCGTTTAGACCCGACAAAGGGTGAATTGCGCTGAGGAAAGTTACCCGACAAGGTTTGCCGAATCCTGGGAAATTCGCAAACTGGGTTGGGGCTCCGGACCTCGACTGTTCGAATTAATTTAGGAAGTCGAAAAACTAACAATCAGTGCGAAGTTGCATTTGATCTTTTGCCTTCTCAGGATGTATTACAAGCACATGAGATGAAAACTATTGTATTTAACTGCCTGTCGATGGTTTCTTTATCAGGTTCTCACGCAATAGCAGTTGGCGAGAGCATACTCTTATCCATCCTTTTGCACACCATCCATGGGTTCAGGCAAACTGAGGAGAGCCCTCGGAGCAGTCAGGACCGTACCAGCATCAGCCTAGCGAAGGTTAGTACCACCAGCAGCTCGCTGACCGCCTGGAAGTCGCGATAGTGAAGTCGACTCGGCACGATGAGTTCCCAGCCGAGGAGAAGCATGTACAGAGATCATTAGCTTGACGTCCTATTCCCGCGCGCACATCACTGCGTGCATCGATACCCTCTCAAGGCGCCTCAACAAGACCCGGAACTGGACCGTCGCGCTTAAGACGCTATTCTGATCCAGAGGCTCCTGGCCAAGGGCGACTCTGCTTACGAGGAGGAGATCTTCGTCGCCACGAGGCGAGGGACCCGTTCCTCAACATGTCGGACTTCCGTGACGCGTCGCGATCGAATTCGGGGACTACTGGCATTTGTCAGGACATACGCTCTGTACCTCGATGAACAGCTAGAATACAGAATGCTGGGACGGAAACGACGCGTGGCAAGTACGGCCCGGATCAAGAAGAGAAGAAAACGGGCAAGCTGGCAATAGGTTCACACCGGTTCGAGACATGAAAAATGACCAGATGTTTCTCAAAGATGCAGCATTTGCAGCAACTACTCGAACGTTTCTTGGCGTGCAAGCCAACAGGTTAGTCCAACATCAAATGCAACACTTTAGAACACTAACGGAGAACTGATCAATAGGATGCTTTAATTGCCATGAATTTTATAGCTATAATAGCAGTACATTTACTAAGAATCCGAAGTAGTTCTGAATTTTGCTATTATGAACTACCTGCTTAAGTCGATGCTGATGTCGTCATGTGCAATCTTTTCAAAATGGAGCAGGTCGAGCGAAGAACGACAGAGTCATTTTCGTGGCCCTGTATCCAATAGTAAAGGAAAGCTTCCGCAATCTATAACGAAATGATGGAGATCATGGCGATACTAGTAGATAGATTCACGGAGATGGAGATCACGGAATGCATCAGGTGTACGAGATCTTCTCAGAGTAGGGAAGCAGTTTGACGAGCTCGAAATATTTTAGCTTGGTGTAAGAATGTTGGCATCGCTCGTACTTCTGAGTACCCGGAAACGAGCGAATTACACAGAAGAAACTCGATCTTATGGATCATGTCATTCGGGACAGAGTAGCAGCGGCGAAAAGTGAGAGAGCACCCGTGCCGAGCCAAGGATCTTATTGTGCAAGAAACAGAAGCAAATGAACCAGACATGAACTCAATCATGGCCTGCCTCCACCGAGGGCTTTTGCGAATCAGCTGTTGAAGCGAAGGAAGAACCGAAGAAAGAGAACACACAGCAACAAGCTGACCTGCTAAATCTAGGAGACGTTCGGTTGCCCCCGGAGAACTCGGCGAGAAACTGGCATGGGCTTATTTGATGGCGGCACAGCATCAGTTGGTCCTGACCCGACACCCAAATGGAGGCATTTGATGATGATACAGCAGATTGGGAATCCTCACTTGTGCAATCGGCAAGCTGTTTATCGAATCAAAAGACAAAAACTAGCCGCGGTTGGATATGTGGCTCTTCAACGGCATGTATCAGCATGGAGCAACAGCCGCCTCTAGGCCTAGTGCAGCATATGCAGGCCAATGGAAGTGCAAGTAGTGTCACAGTTGGGTCAACCAACAGGTCTGCGATGCTGGCTTTGCCTGCACCGCCGGCTGCAGTTGGTAGGGCAACCAACAGTTTTGTCGACCCGTTTGCAGCATCGCTCACCGTTGCTCCACCGCCATACGTGCAAATGTCGGATCTGGAGAACAAGCAGAGGCTTTTGGTTGACGAGCAGCTCTTGTGGCAGCAGTACACGAGGATGGAATGCAGAGGGCAGCTCGGAATGGCGAACTTTCAGGCTAATACATACAGCAAGGAAGTTACACTAGAAGTTATTGAAGGAGGGTTGTATTGTTCCTAAGTATAGAGACTGGGCAAGTGGATAGCAGAGCAAGATGCAAAGACTAATCCTCGGAAGACACCAAGGTCCTGGATGTGGCCTTCTTCATATTTTCATGTCGAAGATGAAATCGATCCTAAGCATTGTCCTCTCTCTCCCCTCCCTCTCTCTCTCTCTCTCTCTCCACGCTATTGGATTCACTCTGAATTCATATCACTGTACTGTAGTGATGTTATTAACGTAGAGTTAATTATCACAAAAAAAAAATCCTAAATCTATTGCAATTGTGCCAATTCAATTCTAAATTTTTTATTAAAAAAAATTGAACACTTTCTTCTTTTTATTTTTTTGCCAATCAATCTTAAACCTTTTACATTTATACTAATTCAATTCATCAAGCCAATTTTGATCATCTAGCTGACATGGCACTTATGGCCCTTGCAGACTTACGTGCTGGAAAAATAAATAAAATTGTAAAAAATTTCACGAAATTATTAGATTATTTTTTAAAAATCCACGTCAATGCCAATTGATCAAAATTGGCCGAATGGATTAAATTGGCACAAATGAAAAAGATTTATGATTGAATTGACAACAAAAAAAAAAAACTAACTGAATTAGCACCATTGCATTATATTAAAAACTTTTTTTTTTATAATTCTACTGAATTCGTATACACCATGAATATCTGTGATATCTACTTCAGAATTTTGCACCGAACTCCTAATTTGGGATAAGATGTGGTATATATACGTTAGTTCCACAGGCGTGAATAATGAAAAAAATGCAAGAGACGTTCAACTGAAGAACTATGAGTTGTCCGAACTAGCATATGGACTCCCTTAACTGTTCTACGTTCTAGACGAAAACTAGAACGTTTCAAGGTTCACACAAGTAGTAAACTGAAAAAAAAAATGCACACATTGAACAAGAAAATTTAAAAATACGAAAACGCATATTACGAACCACGCATGAGTACACAATCTGTTGTGTAAGAACATTGCATGATGATATAAAGCAATTGAATCAGGAACATCAAACATATGTTAATTGTGGAGCCATGTCGATATAATAGTTCGACCTCTAACTCGAACCGGGTAAAAACAAGAGTACTTAATTGTAGATCATAGCAATTAAGGGCTTATACCTGCATTAATCGTAGAAATGTTTGTCACGTCTGTCTGTTTGTAATTCCTCATAGTTTCGTTCTGGGAAGAAAAAATAAATTGTACAACCTAACCAACTTCATGTTCAAATTCTTCTTTACAAACATGAGACTGTACACAGCGAAGTATCCAGAGTCAATGAAGGAGTTCGTCAGAGCTACTTTACAAACCATCAACAGGTAATCACTTCCAAAATCACCTGATATGAGCTTTCCTCAAGTTTCTAAGACCATCTTCTCCAGGTTTGGTATCCCAGTTTCTGCTTGTTTTCTGGTCGAGACACCCAGCTTCATCCCCACAGAAACAAGGGTTTCAAGTGATCTGCTACTATTCTCTAGGAGATCCTTGTCGATGTCAATTACATCCTGTTAAATTAACCGACAACATGAAATCGGCTGCTAAATTTGCAACTGAGTTTATCCAGAGACAGCATTCAAGCAAAGAACTAGATGATAATGCAGAGCCAATACATGAGTATCCAATCAATCCGCAGTTACAGAAAATCTTGATTATTGCCTCAAACCGTGTAATTTTTTCAACAAACACATTTTGAAGCTGAATTAGCAGAATGAAAGTACATCTCGAACTGACCTTCTCGAAGACACATATGACAGTGCTTCCTCCAAATGAGAAATATCCAAACTGCATTTTTACCAATTTAAAAGCAAATCAAAATTCATGCCTCACGGAAATAGAGACAGTAAATTATCAACTTAATTACTGTTAACCTCCTCCCCCTTCTTAACACGCTCACACTCCTTCTTCAGGAAAGTGATGCTGCCTACCATGGTTGCTCCAATAGCAATGAATGCCACCTACGGCCAAAATTTATTATGAAAAGATATGGAAGCTAAAAGAGGAATACCCCAAAATTTTTAAATACAGGAAAAATGTATATAGAGGTGGGAAAAAACATGTACTAGATTGAAAAACTAATCCAGAATGAGTCGAACCCACTTAGCAGCCAGAGTCAGCGACATCGACTTACAACATCCGAAACAAGGATATTAGCTATTCTCTTATTCATACTTCTAATAATCAGAACTTTTTATTGACTCTCGTGATAGATTCAAGGGTCGTCATCAGCTGGGTCGTCTTCTAGTTGTCTATCAGATTCCCAAAGAATTCTGTTCAGTAGCAAACCTGGGATCTAAACCAGGTGGAGGGGGCACACTTTAACTTAAAAAACAATAGCATTTTTTTTTTGTGTTCAAATTAAATAATGTCGAAAAACTTCATTTTAATAAAAAAAAAAATGAGCAGAGAGACTTCCATATGTCGAACAAATCATAAACCGATGCTAAATTTCTCTGTATGACAGATTAAAGACACAAAGTAACATAATGCATAGATGTCGACGCCAATGATGGAATGAAAAAGTTAGTTCATGTAAACAGAAACTTAATATCTGCTTTCATGTAAATCATATGAGCTAGAACTTGAAGTAATTTTGCATATACAATTTTACCACATTTGTCAATCTTCTTCCCATAAATAAGGAGGAAAGCACTAACAAAATTCATATATACATACGCTACTGCATGTAAAATGGGCTGCTGTAAAGCAGCAGAGGAGAGAGTAATGATGAGTGGACAATTTTGTGCTCCCTGGTCCAAGCCAGGCATGAGAAATTTCAAGGCAATTCGCCAGGTCATTTTCGGTGACTGCATACAACATTTAAAGGCAAAAGAACATCCACAATTTGGAAGCGTACAAACCTTTCCAAAATGTTGCGTTGAGATAATAGATACAACACGCTTTCTCCGTGAAAACATTGCAGTACTTGCTATTGACAGCAATAGGATTGACCTAGATTGACATGCCAACGCATTCAGAGGATTGACAGAGCACATAGAACAAAGTTTCTTACAAGCACTGTTACTCAACTCACAGTGAACAAGCATCCAGGTATATTCACAATTGTTCAATGATTCCAGTGACAGGGAGATGGAAGCGATGGTAGTCCTGCAAAAATTGGAATTTTGTGTTGACTATAGAGAGAAAACCCTACATTGCAGCATAGAAACAGACAATATTAGTTACCTGTGGTGCCAATCGGAATATCACCAATGCCCACCTTCAAAGAGCTCGACTTATCTCATCTCCCAGAAGGCCTTGAACAGAAAACTTTTTACCCTAAGAACAGCATGAAGCAGAAAATGTCAGACAAAGGCACCAACAACATGCCCAACATTTCACAGTTATTAATTAGAGCTAAGCCACTGAAAATCATTCTGTCTCAGTCTCTCTTTACAATGTATTATAATATTCAAAATTGACAACTGCGAATAACTGTAGTGCCCTAAGGGCCTGCTTGGCAACGATTCTGATTCTCTGATTTTGTTATCCGAAACAGAAAAAGATGAGAAACCTGTTTGCTAATGAAAATGATTCTGATTCTCAAATTCTTTGATTCTATACTCGAGAACAGAATCAGAGAATTTGAAAGGCGCCCACAAACAGTAGTTTTTTTTTTTCCTGGGGAGGGGGCGGACATAATAATCCCACAAGCAAAGCATGAAATTAATAATATGTCCCTAGTTGCCTCCATGTGAATCCTTTCAGCAAGTATCGTACCTTTGGAAAGTCATCTCCGAAATTCAAAGGCACCCACAAACAGCACTTTTTTTTCCTCCCCCGGGAGGGGCGGACATAATTCTTATTGTAGACATTAAAGTTAATTCAGCCCCAGAGAACAGAAAATACCTTAACCCAAAAGTGAGTACTTTCTTCAACATTGTTGAAAGCCATTAATCGACTATCAGCAGCACAGACAGCGATGTTGTCACGCTCCATGGCAGCAATGGGTCTCACACCAGGCTTCAACTCTCTTATGAAGAATTCATTGAAAGTCTGCTGATCGAGAGTTAGAAGCCCACAATTGAAAGATTCTAATCTCTCAACCATATCAAAGTTTTTCAGGACATTACTAAAGTCACATTTAGGATTTATGTACTGAACTTATAGCACAAGCAAGTAAAGATATCCCAGAAACATTGCAATGAATCAGTGTACAAGCTAAGAGAACCTTTCTTGGGCTTTAAAGTAAGAATACATCCAAATCTTGGGGCTTACCTTGAAATGTTCCAATGGATACTTGACTTCAGCCATATTAATTTGATCCTACAACATTCCAGAGAGCAACTCATTAATAGGGGCTTGGAAAGGTACTTTTCGCTGTACGATATAGTTTTTGTATTTCCTTTTGGCTTGGAATCATTACTTTGTCACTTGATATACATTAAGACCATCTAGAATGGTTCTCACGCATAAGGATGTCAACAGTCTACATGTTGCAAATACCCTTGACAATACACAGAAAATATCTTGTATCACAAGCAATCACATATACCCCAACATATGTTCACACAACACTGACAAGAACGTAACTAATACTTAGTCCAACATCATGCATCTAATTTTTAAATACAGGTGCGATTTTGGCCACACAAAATAAGCAAGCAAATTGCACATGCTAGTATCCAAGTGGCTGGTCGATAGATTAGTGACTTGAGAATTCGAAAGAATATGAACTTGTTTGATTGACTTCACTCTGCAAGTGATTCGGAAAATACTGACATATGCATGTAAAGACATACAAGTTCGAGAAAGCCAAAAAGAGCTCCAAAGGGGGAAATTAAAGACAGCAAGATTATGTGTATAAAGCAGCATTTCTACGATGTAATCAAACAATGTCACAATTACTTTATGCGAGCATTCTTCTTATGATTTCCTATTTACAAGAAAAACCATAAGGACCACCCTTAAGTGCTAGTGATCTAACTACTAAATCAATCATTTGCAGCAAAGAACATCTAAACATGTCAATAGTTTCTGGGAGTCGAATAACATTCAAAGAATACGTCTTCATCTGAAGCTTAGTTTCAAGTCTAAAATAGATGGCGAACAGTGTATTGGCTTACTGCAGCTGAAGAGCAGAGCAGAGAAAAGCAAGCTAAGCAAAGAAATATCGACGCTAAAGACCAACATAACTCTGGAGATCATTATAAACAGAACTTCAGGGCAATATTAATTCAAAATTCATATAGAATCAAACAGAGAGTTTGGATGAGTAAGACACAAATAAGCCATCAGGCAAAGTGATTAGTGTTGGGATTGGTTTAATGGAAAACGTCCAATATCAACTGTCAAGCAACAGAACTTTATTAAGAAAGAGAAATAATAGAACAAGAACATTCCTTGAATGATTCATTGGCTGTATCATCAACCTCAATCAACGACATTAGTGGAAACAAGAATAGATAAGCTATGTAACAGGGAGTAAGCTATCATGTCCTTGCACTGATAACAAATTCACGATATTACTTTTCCATTAATAATATGATTAAAATCCTCTGTTCACCGATAAAGATGAGGTCAAAGTACCTTGAAAAATTGAAGAAACTTTGGTATGTCTTCTGCAGATTCTACAGAATTCATTTTCCTGCCCTGCCTTTCAGAAATACTCTGCAAAATCTCTTTTGCCCCTGCAATCCAGCCCATTGTAGAAGTAATGATTTACCACATCTTCTAAGACAGAAAATCACATGAAGAAAACAAAACTAGAACTCTACATAAGCTAATGCCCTATCACCAAAAATAGCGCAAAATTTGCTCGTATCACTTACTCTTAAGACACTCATAGTGAAAACCTTAAAGAAAGGTCAGTAAAACTTTCGACTTACATTAATTGGACAAATAGAAGGTTAGGGACAATTATATATGATTTGGCATTCCAAGGCTAGAAGGGTTCACCTACTGTACATATGGTCTTATATGAATGTCGCAACACAAAACGTTTGATAGGAGTGAAATTGAGTCAAGCTACTCCGGGTAGCTGGGGCTCAACTCATTGACTAAGCAGAACTGACCGCCTAATTTCGAGTCTAGCTCGAGTTCAAGCTACTCAAGGCTACTCGAGTATCTTATTGAATTGAGCTTGAGCTTGCTGATACTCAGCTTGATAGGCTCACAAGCTAAAGGAGCTTTCATTTTATTTTATTTTTTTGAAGCAAGGAAATATTAAATAAATCATAAAAATAGACACACTACTTTAAAAATAAAAATCGAGTTCATAAAACTGGAGCTCTAGCTCAAGATCAATCTTTATTTACAAATTGATTGTACCCGATTCAAGCTTGAGTATCTCGAATTTTCAATCAAGTTGAGCTCGAGAGCTCGAGCTTGGCAGTTTATCAGCTCAACTTGGCTCCTTTACATCCCTACATTCAAGGCAGGAGAAGGCAGGGAAAGAACTGTTTAAGAAAACCAGCCTCTACTAGTTGGCAGAAATTATAAGTCACCTGTATCAATAAGGCCTAGCCCAAATTTCGATTGGTAAATGGCTCTCATTGACAATACAATTTTTCCATCAATTATTTCTTCCACTAGTCTCTGAGTCCTCCGGTCAAATACCTGAAAACAAATAACTGTGATGTTTTACAACTCAGATGAGAGGAAAATGTGTAACCAATGAAAGCCAGCATAGTTCATATGATATTTGAATGCTCATAGAAAATAACAAAAAATTAATCTAGAACAGACCTCAGCAATGGCTGTAAATTTTGGAATTTTGCTAAAGTTTAGAAGATAAAAATGCTCAAGCTGCTTCTTATAATCACATATGGCCTCACGGAAGAACCCTCTTCTAACTGAAGGAAAATAAAGGTCAAAATGGATCACAGAATCATGTATATTATAGTTCATTAATATTGTAGAAAAGATGAGGTTCCTTGTCACAAACTGGTGGCAACTAATCTTAGTACTGCTGAAATAGTGCACATAACTACAAGCAAAACTTGCACCAAGGTTCCCTTGTCACAAATTGGTAACTTAGCTAGCTAGCAGTTACCAAAGGGCAAATTTTCCAATGCACAGCATGAAAAAACAATGAACTAGCAGCCGTAGCCCCAGCTTATATCCAGCTGAAGCCCTTAACAAATGGAAATATCTTGGTTTTGCATGGACCTTTTCTGGGGTTACCTTATTGGTCAAGCAAGTTTGATTCAGGCTTCTGATTATATATTGAAAAGGGCTTGTCTAGAAATTACTATTCTTTCACCACATCTCTCAAGCTCCATCTTCCTCTCCAAACTCGTGAAAATGGATGGAAAAAGAGCAGGTTATCATTTTGCAGCCCAGGTTCAAAGCATGATTTGGTAAAAACTATTTTCTTTGGCAACTGCACATCCTCACTCAACAAAATGGGAAAAATTTAAAAAGTAAAAAAAGAAGACTTTCTCAAGAGCTACAATTCCAACATCCGCCAATTACTATTTCCATATAAATAACACTGGGCCAATTATGCCACGAGGGGGAGTAGTCATTCTTTGCCTTGAAAAGGTTTCAGAACTTCCTGCTCAAGACTTAGAGGTATGCTGAGGTATAGTACAATATCAAAGGCAAGGTGACAAAGGAGCTACTCCCCCACCCCAAGGTGACAAAGGAGCTACTCCCGACCCCAACAAACCCACCCAAACCCCCATCACCCCCCCCCCCTTTCTCTCTCCCACCTCTCCTCCTCCTCCTCCTCCGCCGGCTTCAATCAAACACTGAACAGTGAGAGGCCTTATGCTCTGAACCAAGCCAATGTAGAGAACCTATACTGTTACAACCCTGGTCAGAGTCAACCTAAGTTAGGAGGCCAACCCTACTGCAAGAGGGACAGCTCGCAAGCTGGGCTTCTACAGATAATGCCTTTTCGCAAAGTCAAGTCAATTTTGGGCCACCAAACCCATAACTGATGAGAAGTCCCTATGGAGTAAAGGGAAGCATGTACGTTGTCACACTCCATGTCTTCCAAAGGTGCCTAGAGGACGGGCCAGATGCAGCAGAGAGAAACAGAAGATCCAAAAGAAGGAAGTTTACCATCCACTAAACTGTTTTAGGCTGGTGACTAAGTCCAGTCCCAGATCCACTTATTTGATTAGAATGACCACTTCATCAGGGCAGATAAATTAATGGAACTGCACATTTTACTATTATGACAATTCAAAGGCATTCTTCTTTGTCAATCATGACAATGAATCCAGCAAGCACGTCATTCTCAAAAAGGCAGCCCAATTTATTATATGACCTAGTGTGCAATTTGTTCTATTAAAAGCAGGACCACTATAAGTAGGAGGAACCATACCAGTATATGTGAAGCACTTGATCCATAGTTCAGGCCAATATCATAAGATGAAAAATGGGCCCATTCACTAAGCTTGAACATCCACCTAAAAGATGATATTTGACCATTAACAGATGAACATGTAAGAAGCATAAGAGCATTTCCAAAAATATTGAGAACATGAAACGAGGCCTCACCGGAAGAAGCTTGTTTATCAGTCAAGAATCCCCCTGTCATAACCTGGTTTCCACTTCCTTCATCAAAACAGAGGGTCAAGTGTACCACAGTGTTCAGCTTATCTGAAACGTTGAGAACATCACCACAGACGGGGCAACAATTCAGAAGTGGCTCCCTGCAAACCAAATGATATGCAAAGTGTTAATGTGCATAAGGGTCAGTAATTCTTGTAATAGAATTGTTGAGTTTTTTCATCTGTAATTCTTTGATTCTTCGCATCTGGCAGCATAATAGATGAAAGTTGTAAGCTATACTCGTGGCGGAGTTATAGTCTATTGTTGGCCTCTATGGAAGAATCAGCGAGGGGCCGGAGAGGTGGTGGTTTACCTTGTGGTGGATGTCAACAGTTCAAGTCCGCTTATCTCCAACTCATGAACTTAGCTGCGTATCATCCATATAATATACAAAAAGAAACTCCACAAATTGATATCTTCCCCTTGAATGAGATCTAGAGGAAGGCCTTTGACAACTTTAGATAGGTTCCTCAAAGATAAGCATGGTGTATGATTGCACAGACTAGTAGGTGCCTATATTTATAATGTTCCTTGAGAAGTGGCTCTCTACCATCAATTGCACCATATGTGATAGGAAGATAATCTCAGGAATCCACAATTATCTCGCACAAACTGGAGATTTTATGCTCGCGCGACTTGCTGCTGCATCAAAATTCCCTCATTTTGGTTCTCTTCGTTCGCTCATTTTTGGGGGGGAGGGAGGTGAAAGAGGAAAGGGAGGGAGAGGGGGGGTTGGGTTGGCCGGGGCTCAATCAGTTGGGTTGGCATGATATCAGTGCATTTGGTTTTAGCACCTGGGAATAACAAAATCACACAAACACTTAAAGAGAACTGGAAATTTAAAAAGTCAGCGCTCTAATGTGGGTAAATCTTTCATAATGTTACATAACTATGACCAATATTTTATCGAAATCATGAGCTCACTATTTATAAGAAAATATTAGAAAGTCCAACCCAAAAGCTTAAGATGATAGGTGGAGGTGGAGGGACACCACATGAATATGTTGTCAAGGGATGTGGGATAATACTTCAACACCCCCACTTCCATGCAAGCTGAATGTCAAGCGGCATGTTGAACTTTGACTACGCACATTCACATGGAATTTTGACCACGCACATTTGTCAAAGGGATAGCATTAGCTCTAATAACATGTTAGAAAGTTCAACCTAAAAGCTTAAGCTGATAGGTGGAGATGGAAGAAAACCACTTGAATATATTGTCAAGCAATGTGGGATAATACTTCAACAGAAAAATAAAATCAAACTAAAGTGCTTCATTCTCATTATAGACATTTGCAAATTTAATTAAAAAATGAAAATAAATTCAAAGCTCATAAATCAATGCAAAGAATTACTTTTCTTGTTGAATTGCAAGAAGGACAGCTAACTCATCCATGCTGACCACACCATCCCCATTTTACGTCTGCTTCTTTAAAGAGCTCCTCTTTCTGGTAAAAAGCAAACATAATTATCAAATAAACCTTGAAACAAATTCCCAAGCAACAGCAGCATTCCTTCATTTGCCACAGGTTTTGCTTTAGACCTACCCGGTATATTCTACTCCTTCCCCAAGATGGCTTTGCAAGAGGGTTAATTCGAATAGTCTTTCCATAATTTATTGAAGGGCGTCTCTCAAGAAGGGGAGGGAAGCACCAACCGCCAGACATTCCAGGTCTCACCGAGACACCAGATGTCACTCAAAGACAGAATGTTGCTGAGCCAAATAAAAACGTATATGTGTATATGGCAATAAGCACTCAGTTAATTGGCGTTCTTTTTCTGACCAAAAAAAAAAAGAATTGGTGTTCTTCTCATGTGAATTCGTAGAGTAGGCGGAGACCCACATAGATATCTCTGCACAAGAATTGATATCTTTATGCACTTGTATGCATGTACTTATTTATTGGTAGATAGTGTTGAGATGGAGCTTATTGTTGAGTGAATTTATCCTATTTATAGCCAGATCAGCAAGTAGAGAGTTAGGACTGCAGAGTTGGATCATTGGGTGTCGATGGTTCCTCGTTTTTTATATTGCTTTTGACTAACCTATCAGATACTACTATGAGTATTAGATCTGTAGTGCATGGGTTTTAAATTCAGAATAAGAGGTATCCTTAGCATGTATCTAGAATGGTTTTTGCTTGTGGAGTTCAAGATTTGACTTTTATTTAATACTAACACCTCAAATCTATGAAAAATAGTCCGACCAAAAAAGGAAAAAAAGAAAAAACAAAACTATGAAAATAATAGTAATTTATGAGTCATGTAGAATATTCCACTTACCCCTTTTTTTAAACTTAAATAATTATCTTGTCTTGATGGGACGCTAAGTCTTCTTACCCGCAGATATTCACATACACAAAAACAAGTACTTCGGTGTTGTTGCTGTACATGGCTTGTCAATTTCTTTCATGTATGCATGCTTGTTGTGCTGCATGCGTGTACAATTATCCATTTTGCTCTTACATGCACTTCATGTATATGCATTTATATATGTAACCAAACATATATGCATGCAAGTAATATGCATGTATATGCGTGTTACAAATGCTGGAGCACAATAAGTGCCCTTATATTCATTCCCCTCCCAAACATATCCATGACAGAGACAACAATTTAACTTTATGAGTCCTACGATAAAAAAAAAAAAAAGGAAAAATATGCCAATATGATGCAGTTCAACAACTGACTCTAACCTTGTTAGCAGCCAATTGATTTCCAAAAGCATTCATTAAGTCAGAAAATTCAGAGAACGAGAGCTTCCCATCTTCATTGTAGTCCTGAAAGAAACTAAGGGGGTTAACCAGTTACGAAAATCTGCAAAATTTGACCTACACAACAGAGCACCTACTTTTTAAGAGGAAAAAAGATGTCCCGTGCACAAGGCTCTGAAGTTGTTTGTTCTAGGACAGATGTACTCATCCTTACGCCTGCTTTTGCAGAGAGGTTGTTCCATGAAAATTGACCTAGCTTGTCCTCTAACATAAATTCCTATTTATGAGAGGGGACAGAATACAGAACTCTCCACTGCATAGAACTATTTCCAAAAGCACCAAAGAATGACCTAAGGAAAAATGCGTGACTGCAGTTGGATCAACCTATGACCCAGAAGGATACTGGAATTTATAAACTTGAGGTAAGGGCAATGACATTGAGACAGAGAGAGAAGAGACAAAACTTTCCTGCTTTATGCGTCCATCTGTTTCTGTTAAGTGCAATTTGTCATGATTCTGCACAGTCCACTGACCAAACTAATAGTTAACTTCAGTTATTCCGTTGCTTCTTCATCATGCAGAGGAACACCATATTGCACATGATTATATAATCATGACTCTCTTAATTTCTCCAGCAAAAGTAGTTTTTACTTGACCTGTGCCAATTAATAAAGTCTATTTACCCTTGTTAGAGATAATAAAGGGGTATAATGGTATTTGGGTTTTATTATGTACATATAGTTTGAGTTTTATCAATAAAAATCAGAAAGTTCACTTTTACATGGTATCAGAGCCTAAACCACCGTAAACCTAAACCCTAAAATACCACCGTATCTCTCACCGACGACCACCAACCTCGCCGGCGACACAACCAGACAGAATCTACACTCGGTTGACCCAGATCTGGCGTCATCTGGCCCAGATCTGTGTCGCCCTGACCAGATAGGCGTCGCCCTGACCAGATCAGGCGTCGCCCTGACCAGACGACCCCTTCACGACATCATCCAGGCTGGCGAGCCCAGATCTGAACTTGCCTCGACCAGACGACCCCAGCCAGACCTCATCCGCGTCACCCAAGCCAGCAAGCCTAGAAACCCGATGTTATTCAACCTCGCGCAGCCCCTGTTTGATGTTATTCCACCTCGCGCAGCCCTGTTAGTTCTCTGCCGCGAAGCTCTTGATTAGGTCAGCAAGCCCAGATGTGGGTTTCTTCTTCACGATGATTTTCCAGAGGATTTTCTGAGGATGATGCACTTTCTGGGTTGTTCTGTGGCTGCACGAGTGATGCGGTTTCCAGAGCACTTTTTGAGGTCCGATTGGTTTTTTGATTAATGTGGGGAATTTGCTAACTTTGTGGAGTTTGTCTGTGATTAGTGGGATATTTGTTGTGTGATATTTCTTTGTCGATAGCCTTGGGTTATTGAATTATTGGTGTTGCCGAGTGATTTTCTGGATTTGCTGAGTGATTTTTTGGCTGATTTGGTATTCTGAATTGCGAGTTGATTTGGTTGTCGATTACAATGGACGATCCTGAGAAAAGTTATGAGAGAAGTAACGTGACAACTGAGGTAATTCCTCTTCGTCTTCTCGAATTACTGATAAGAAGCTTGAGGGTATTACCAATTTTCAACAATGGAAA
Source organism: Psidium friedrichsthalianum (assembly GCA_019149425.1). Lineage (NCBI taxonomy): Eukaryota > Viridiplantae > Streptophyta > Magnoliopsida > Myrtales > Myrtaceae > Psidium > Psidium friedrichsthalianum. The sequence goes on from JAGVVM010006499.1 coordinate 22,945, forward strand.
AATATTGTTAAGTTCGTTTTGACGGGTAGAAATCAGCATATACATTTGACTGAAACTAAATCTGCTAATGATGCTAACTGGGATGTTATCGATGCACGTCTTATGGGTAACTTTTGAACTCTATGGAGAGTAATATTGTAGATTTGGTTACTCATATTGATACAGTCAAGGAATTATGGGAGTATTTAGATGTATTGTATTCTGGCCAAAATAATATTTTCAAGATATATGAATTATCACAGGAGTTTCACCGATCTGAGAGTAAGGGGCGTTCCATTGATCAATACTTCGCTGATTTTAATAGAATGTATGAAGAGTTGAATGCTCTTCTTCCTATTTCTTCTAATGCTGAACAAATGCGACTTCAAAGAGAACAGTTGGCTGTAATGAATTTTCTTGGAGGTCTTGGTCCAGCCTATGATGCTGTTAGGTCTCAGATTCTTGGAGGAGAGACTATTGCATCACTTAGGGATACATATGCTCGAGTTCTTCAGTACCTCGTGGTTCTTCCAGAATACCACAACTGTGGTTGATAGTTCAGCTCTTGTCTCTCAATATCGAACTGGTGGAGTTAGGGTGTGATGAAGAAAATCGTGGAGGATATAATAGTCGTGGTGGCCGTGGTGGTCGAAGCACAGGAATAGGAGGAATAGGAAGAGGCCAAGGACAAAAACAGCTTTATGGACAGCCCCAAGCTTTTGCTGAGAGCTCAGGAGGGTTCGACTTGTCATTATTGTGGAAAACCTGGCCATATTCAAAAATTTTGCTTCAAGTTACATGGTAGACCAGGACAACAACAGTTTGCAAATACTGCATCTGGCACTGACTCTTCTCAAGCAATGTATTAGTTATGTCTGATGAGGAATTCGCACGGTACAACCAGTCCCATATTTCACAGCCTACTTCTTCTTCCACTGCTACTCTAGTCCAGACAGGTAATGCTACTGCATGTATTTCAGCTAGCTCACGCCCTTGGGTCATTGATTCGGGGGCATCTGATCATATGTCAGGTCTTTCAGGTATATTTTCCTCTCTTACTTCATCATCATCCACTATGACTTTAGCTAATGGTTCTTCTTCTCAAGTTAAGGGAGTTGGTACAGTTCATCCAGCCCCTTCTTTATCATTATCCTCAGTTCTTTACGTTCCAAAATTTCCTTTTAATCTCATGTCCGTTAGTAAATTAACCAAACACTTTCAGTGTTCAGTGACCTTTTACCCTGATTCTTGTATTTTTCAGGATCTGGTTACGAAGAAGACGATTGGTAGAGGACGAGAGACGGGGGGGCTGTATGTGCTTGAAGATACTCCTTCCATTGCTTGCTTCAGTATTGCCTCTCTACATCAGATTCACTGTCGTCTTGGACATCCTTCGCTACATAGTCTTCAGAAGTTGGATTCTAGATTTCAATCTCTTTCCAGTTTAGAGTGTGAATCATGCCAATTTGGCAAGTTGCATCGTGTCAGTTACCCCCCTCGAGTCAATAAAGAGCTGTGTCTCCTTTCTCATTAGTTCATTCAGATATTTGGGGTCCTTGTCATTTGGTTTCTAGTTTGGGCTTTAGATACTTTGTTACTTTTGTTGATGACTATTCCAGAGTTACATGGTTATATTTAATGAAAAGTCGTTCAGAATTATTTTCTATATTGCAAGCCTTTATTTCTGAAATTTATACTCAATTCAGTGTGCAGGTCAAAGTTTTGCGTTCTGATAACGCTAAAGAGTACTTTTTTGCACCTTTTCTGAATTCATGAATCTTCTTGTCCTAACACACCTCAACAAAATGGTGTAGCTGAAAGAAGAATAGACATTTATTGGAAGTTACCAGGTCCATGTTATTTGAGATGAAGGTTCCTAAAACCTTTTGGTCTGATGCTGTTCTTACTGCATGCTATCTTATTAATCGCATGCCTTCTTCCGTTTTACGAGGTGGTATTCCTTTCTCCACTTTGTTTCCTAATCAGCCTGTGTTTGCATTACCACCCCGTACATTTGGTTGTGTTTTTTTGTTCGTGATCATCGACCTGGAGTATCAAAACTTGATCCCAAGGCATCAAATGTATGTTTTTGGGCTATTCTCGTACTCAAAAAGCTTATTGTTGCTATTCCCCAGTCTTGAGAAAACGCTTTATAACTGCTGATGTTTCATTTTTTGAGTCTACTCCATATCATGAAGTTCCAATCACTGTTTCTGAGATGGATGAAAACTTACATGTGACTATCATTCAGTCACCTGCTCCAACTGTCTTACCTATGTCTGCATAGGAATCTCCCTCCTCTCAAGGTTTATACTCGGCGTTCTCGAGCAGCTACTGATCCCCCTAATCCTCCCATCACTACTACGTCATCTTTAGCTCCAGATCTACCTTCAGCTGATCCTTAGGCAATATCCGATCTTGATCTTCCTATTGCTCACCACAAAGGTATACGTGCCTACACTCAACATTCTATTGCAAACTTTGTCTCATATAATTCTGTGTCTTTTTCTTTTCGATCCTTTCTATCCACTGTTGATCAAAATCCTGTCCCCAAGTCTGTAGCTGAGGCATTACAAAGCCTTGACTGGAGGACAGCTATGGAAGAATAATTAAAGGCATTACAGTTAATGAAACTTGAGACTTGGTACCTCTTCCGTCAGGCAAAACTGCTATTGGTTGTCGATGGGTGTATACTGTGAAAGTTAATCCTGATGGTTCTCTTGCACGCCTGAAAGCAAGACTTGTAGCAAAAGGATATGCTCAGGTATATGGGGTTGACTATCTGGACACGTTTTTCTCCTGTTGCTAAGCTTACC
>JAGVVM010006500.1:0-25851 GCA_019149425.1 Psidium friedrichsthalianum
TTATGATTACATACGACGACGGTCCATACTCCGACGTGCGCATTAAGGCTCTTTTTCCTTTTTTTTTTTGCCATCCCCTAATTCCCCTCATCCGACGAGCCCCACTCCGCGGCCATCGGCCAACTCACATCCTGTGCCCAGAAGATAAAATACAGCGCGAGCATAGGACAGAGAAAAGGAAAAAGAACGTGCGCTGAACCCACCTTCACCCTATCTCTCCCCCACCTAAAGCACTCTCGTGACTCCGTTAGGACTGTTATATTAATACATTTTTTGTTTTTCAACAGAACGAACAGTATTAATATTTCACTTTGGTATGTTGTTGTTCGTAAAACACTACTCCCATCACTCTCATTTTGATGCGAATAATTCCCGAAGTTGAGTTCGAAGGATTTTCGTCGTACGAAGTACCACATCCGATAGAAAAGCGTGATCCCGTTCTATCTCTGGGAGGCGATTTCCACGAGAACACCCTTGCGGGTACCCGTGGAGGGGACAAATTAGTCTTCAGGACACAGACGTGAAATTCGTGGCTCGGATCGATCATCTACAGTAAATTTATCATTGCTCTCATTCAGTTGTCGTACACGCCGCCTTATTTTCACTATATGCGAACACCACCACATACGAACACTACGGAAATAAGTTCCGACATAGGACTTGCCATGGGTCGGACCCCAGCATTCAAAACCCAGTATAAGTACCACATCCATCGCGACCGGCTTAAGGCTTTGCTCCTTGTATTAAAAGAGCAATTTTTTTGTCGTTTAGACACAACACGAGCACTCTGGCGAAAGTCCAACTTTTCGATCTTTCCTATCTTCCCTTTTGTATATTTATAGTACATTTGTATATCCCACGCACGTAAAAAATTGATGTGATGGAGATGTAACAAGCTCTGTTCGAAGTATATACCCATTCACCCGTAATAATTCCCATTATTTCGTTGTTTTTTTCTCACCCTAACATCCAGTTTTCGTCGACGAATCCTCACAAACATTTTTTACCTGGGAGGAGCCACCCACCTTACCCCCACTAATTAAGGACACGACTCGAATTCGTCGGGCTCCCTCGATCATCTTCCATTTCCTCTTTGCTCTTCCCAGGTTTGTCTATTTCCCTTTTTTCATATTGCGAACACACCATACACACTATCGACACCCCTTCCGACTTTTATTTCGTACCCAGATTCATTCCAGTATACGTTCAAATCCATGGCGAGCTAAGCTTGCCCTTTATAACACCAATTTTTTCTTAGCAACAGTCTCTGGCGACTGCGAGATTAATAAGATGTTATGGGATACAAGCTCTTGAAGAAGTGGACCCCGTAATAATTTTTCATTTATTTTTTTGCGGCCCAAACATGCTGTTAATCTCATAGTACATTAAGGACAACCACATAATGTTAATTACCCCAACGACAAGAATTTTCAACTAATAAAATGCTTTCAGAATGTTGATTAATTGCTTAGCGTGCCCTCGAAGCCATTGAGCTACTCCCAATATCATCTTTTTGGTCATTACCACCAAGAACCTTAAATTGATATACTAGTGATAAATTTACTTCAAATTACTTTTTTTTACCGCAAAAAATCTCAAGGTAGTAAATATGTGACGAATTTACCATAAACTATTTTTTTTTACCACAAAAGACCCCAAACTAGTACATTTGTAATAATGTTACCCTAAACGAATTTGTTTTACCATACAAAATCCTAAACTAATATACATGTGACAATTTACCCTCCGTTTATTTTTCGTTAAATTTTACTAGCAAAATACTAAGTTGATTGATGAGTGGCAATTGATGGATGTACCGGTTTGAGATTTTTACCTTATGTTTGTTATATGTATATTAATTTGAGATTTTTCGTGGTGTAAATCAATTTAACGGAAACTAGCAGATGGTAAATTTGTCACAAGCGTATCAATTTGGAGGGACTTTTTGGTTGTCAAAAAATAGTTATGGGTATCAGTCTGGCATTTTTGATAATCAAAAAATAGTTTGTGGTAAAAATTCATCACGAGTACATAGTTTGAGTTTTCTGTGATCAAAAAAATAATTGTGATAAATTTGTTATTTGAATACCAGTTTGAGGTTTTTCGTGTTATTAAAGATGCGCTCTCAAAGGGGACGAAAAGATCCGGTGGTGAGGCGTGAGCCACATGAATAAAATCTTCTCTAACTCGATTTGGGATTCAACGGCTCTTTACCAAAATCGAGTGCATGGTGCACCAAAAGTGGAAGGCCCCCATCCCCCCCCTCCCCCCCAACTTGCGTCGATCCACTCTTCACTTTTCACAGAACAAAGCTTCTGGTTTTATCTTGAACAGGCTGCTGGCGTGGCCACGTTAAAGCTGGTCGCACTCCCTCCGTCGAATGGGCTCCAAGAAACTACAGTGCGGCAGACAACTTTTGTCCGTAATCGATCGACCGCCTCCATTTTGAGATGCTCGTCCGAGTGGCGAAAGGAGTCATGTGCGTTCCGAGCTTTAGGACGGACGAGTATGTACCACGCGGTGTTTTGCCACACTTCAGATCAAAGATCCAAAAAGAAACTTGAATTTTAAACGCGGCATATCTAAGTCCTAACCTGTCAATCAATTCAATGAAGTCTTAAACATTATAAAAAGCAGTACAATTGAGTCCTGGACATCTCCATCGGTCATCTCGATCCTTCCGTCGAATGTGCTCAAAGAAACTGTGGTGCGACGGACATCTCGGCGATCTTGCTCCCCTCTGAATGTGCTTAAAGAAACTGCAATGCGACAAACAACTTCCGTTCGATCGACCGCCTCAATTTGAAATGCTTACAGTGTCGATCATGCGATCTGAGATTTTTAGTATGAACAAGTATATTTCGTGCAGGGGTTCGAATCTCCACCTTCAGAGAGAGTCGAGGTGGAGATACGTGAGGAGGGAATATGATTTCGCAACCTGCACATACACATAGCACATACGGTAGCTTGCAAATAATATAGGATCAGACAAAAAAAAAAAGTATGTACCACGCGTCTTTTGCTACACTCCAAATCAAACTCCAAAAGGAAACTTGAATTTTAGGTGTTGAATATCAAGTCATAATCTGTTGATCGATTCAATCAAGTCCCAAACCTCTATAAAAGCAATGCAGTTGAGTCCTAGACATGTCAATGGTTTAATTAAGTCTTTAACTTTTATTGAAAAGCGCAACCGTGTTAAAAAGAGAAATGTAATTTTATATCCAATTTTTAATGACACAAAAAAAAGGAACTTGATTACATTTTTTTTGAAATAAAATAATTACAATTGAATTAATTCGTGTGAAAGGTTTACGACTTAATCATGCATTTCATGGACAAAATTTAGGATGTCGGTTGAATTTCCCCCTGTTTCCATGTGAAGATCCACTAACCGGTATTCTCTTTCATTGGTACTAATTGAGTTCTAAACCTTTTTATGATTTGTCAGTTCAATCCACTTAGTTAATTTTGATCGAAAATCGTTGACATGGACGTGACCGTCCCACGTGAACAATAATTTCATTTAATATTTTTCTAAATTTTTAAATTTTCTTTTCTTTTCTTTTGTTGTATTTTTCCTGGCTCTCTCATTGGTCACAGGCAAGGGCTAACAATCCTCGCTTGATGTCCTTGGCCCCGGCCCAGATCCAGGGAGGGCCATGCCACCCTCGTAGACCATAGGCAAGGGGGCCTGCGGCCCTCGCCCAGATCAAGCAGGGGCCGCTATTCCTCGTCAGTCCACAATTGAAAAAAGAAAGGGAAGGGGAAAGTGAAAAAAAAAAAAGAAATTAAGTAAAAGGAAAAAAATAATATTTTTTTAAAAAAATCTAAATATTGTCTATATTAACACCGATTATGCCACATAAGACGATTGATGTCCACCTTAGTGATTTCTAATAAAAAGATTTAGAACTAAATTGGTCAAATTGAAAGGTTTAGAACTAAATTGGTACAAATACAATAGTTTTATAATTTTTTATACTATTATAATTTTTTTAATTCTAAGCACATTATTTGTATGGGTGACATAGCACGTTATATATAGCCAGCCACCCCATCGATATTTCCATCTTGTAATTTAACCCCTTCTCTCTCTCCTCTCTCTAGATTGAGAAAGAAGAACATGGGACTTCTTCCATGTCCCTTGCCTTGCGACTCCCACGCACCAACTCCTCCGAGCATCAGTCTTCCCTCTCCCATCACCTTCACTCCGAATCATCAAGCTCCCTCTCTTCTCAATCCAGCCTTCCCTCCGTCCCTTCCCTGACCCCTCAACAATCTCACCTCCTAGACCAATCTCCGACTGCCGCTCACCACTGTTGCGTCGCCACCCTCTCCGGCCACTCCTCCTACGTCTCCTCCCTCGCCCTCGCCGGCAAGTTCCTCTACAGCGGCTCCTCTGATGGGGAGGTGAGGGCGTGGAACCGAAGCCCACCCGGATCCGACGAAGGGCACGTGGCGGCGGCCCCGCCGTCAGCATGAGCGCGGTCAAGAGCGTGGTGGCGCGCGGGGACAAGCTCTTCACCGCCCACCAGGACCAAAAGATACGGGTGTGGAGGATTGACGCCGACGGGTGTTTGAGGCTGGCGACCTCGCTGCCCACGTTGACTGACCGCTTCGCGAGGCTCTTCTCGGCGAAGAACTACGTCGAAGTGCGGCGGCACAAGAAGTGCACGTGGGTCCACCACGTGGGACGCCGTGTCGTCGCTTGCGCTGACCCATGACGGCTCGGCGCTGTACTCGCCTCGTGGGACCGCTCTTTCAAGGTGTGGCGGGTATCCGACTTCCGGTGCGTGGAGTCGGTGGAGAGGGCCGCATGACGACCGCCATCAACGCCGTCGTCGTGTCCCGCGACGGCCTCGTCTACACGTGCTCCGCCGACTGGAAGATCAAGGCGTGGAGGAAGGAGAGTCACCAGAGGAAGCACGCATTGGTTGCGACTCTAGAACAGCACAGGTCCGCAGTCAATGCTCTGGCGCTGAGCGAGGACGCTGCATCTTCTACTCCGGCGCCTGCGACAGGTGAGCACTTCAATCACTATTGATGCCATTAAAAGCTACTCCATCGCGCGTTAAAAGAAAAAATTTAATTCACAATAAGACTCAAATTTCATAAATGGGTATTTCCGGATGATAGGCGATTTCGTTTGGGAGAAGGGTCCCAGACGAAGAGCGGGGGAGCAAAGGAACCAACGGCGGCGGGGAGGGCGAGGACTATAGGGTGGTGGTGGGGGCGTTGCGAGGGCACACGAAGCGCAATACTGTGCCTCGCGGTGGCGGGGGATGTGGTGTGCAGCGGGTCGGCGGACCACACGGTGAGGGTGTGGCGGAGGAGGGAGAAGATCGGAGCTATTCCTGCCTGGCGGTGTGCGAGGGACACGCGAAGCCGGTGAAGTGCTTGGCTGCGAGCGTCGGACGTGGACGGCGGCGACGGGGAGGACAGTGGGTCCCACGCCGAGGGAGCGTCAACTATACTGTCTACAGCGGCGGATTGGATTGTAAGATCAAAGTAAGGAGAATTTGGTTCCCTGTCTTTGACTCTCCCACTACTGATTTCAATACGTTGTTTAGGAAAGAGTAGGTGAAGGTTAGGTGGACATTTCCATCCCATCCACTCATCGATCTTTTCTTGCGATTCAGATGGTATGTTTCTGGCGATTTGTACATGACCAAAAATGGGAGGATTTTTTCCGTCCTTTCTCTTTCCTTTATGTTTTTTCGTCCCTTTATCCTCGACTTCGCGCGAGATCCAACGGCCGACATGAGAGTTTCCGATCCGACGGTGTCGGGTCCGCACGGCTTTGTTCGTGCGACCCATCATGCCGCCGACGAAACGCCGGAAGCCGACAAGAAGAACCAGGACTCGCGCCCGTTGACGGACAGGGGAAGACTCAAGACCGAGGAGGAGTAGAATCTAGAAAGTCAAAGGCCAAAAAAGGAGCAATCGAATTTTCCAAAATGTACCGCCGTAGGCTGTTCAAAAGGCATCTCTGGTCTGGTTCACACCATTTTCAGCTTCTAAGACGACAGCACAAAGGGATGCTCGTTGAAAGAGCATGACCCTTCGCCTAATTTGCTTTGAAAAGAGAAGACTAATGATTTGCAGATGCAAAGGATCTGAGGGTAAAAATGGCAAAGAGAGATGGATCTGAAAGAGTTGTTAGGTGTTTTAGTGCTCACACGATGGGAAGAGACCTTGTTAGTTGTTTGATATTTGATAACTCTTATCAAAGCCAGTGAAACGGTAGCTACTAAAGCGTAAACTGCTCGTTTTTCCTTCCCTGCGAGTATAGCATGATGAGCCAAAGTTACGCTTCAATAGAATGAATTCGATAAGAGTAAGAATACGCCCCATGGTCGATCGAAGGTCCCTGCCACTTGAGCTCAAAGGCTGTACGCTCCTTCAATCCATCTTTGTCCAGCCAGATCTGAATGATAATATCCGGCCAAAAAAGTTGTAAATCATTCTACGTGGCATGACCGATTTATAATATTTTTAGATTTTTTTATAAATTTATTTGTTCTTTTTTTTTCTTTCATATTGGTCGGCATGGCCCTCTCCCAAGGCCTTCATGGCTCTAACGACCGAGGGGGGGGGGGAATTCAATTTCTTTTTTTTTTTTTTATAAATTGTACAAAAATGTCAAAGTCGATCTTGATTGTGCGGCGTAGGATAGACGACACCCATTCAGCTGTTTTCTACCAAACTTGGTTGCATCGGCTGAATTGGTACAAATACAAACGGTTTAAGACTGAATTGATCTAATTTAAAAAGTTTAGGACTAAATTAATATTAATGAAATAGACTTTGGACTTTTTTGGTATTTTTTCCTAATATCAGGAGTCAAACTATACCCAACCACGTGGAATCCCTGTAGTTCTCGTCTCCCTTGTTCAAAAGAATTAAATGCTTTATCTTATAAAACTCGATGTAAAGCAAATCAGGAAGGCTCTCTCGTTTATCTACACCTGATTTTGGGAGATCTAAGGTAGCACACGTTCCCCATAATCAACAGTATTCTAGCTAACTTTACTGACTTTAGGTTTTTTTTTTTTATTTGGTAAATTCTTGAAGGGCCCACGGCCTTACGAAATCACACACACACACACACACGGAAAGCAAACATTTAAAAAATGTCATTACAAGACTAAGCAGGATTAAAAAAAAGAGAGAGAGAGAGAAACAATCTCCTTCTCACCTTGTCAATTTCTGGAGAAACCTACTTTCTCATTGGACAGCGACTACGTGGGAGATCACTTCGCAGCCACGTAGCTTGGAGTTAATCAGCAGGTATGAGTTAAGATAGAAGTGGATTAAACCGCTCATTATTGCTTCGACCATCATCTCCAACTTGTGGGTTGCCTCGTAGCGGAACACTTGTAAAGAGTCTGTTTAGCTAACTTCTTATTAGATTAATCATCGTTTGCTTTTAGGTCTCAGTGGAAGCTGATCTGACGTAGTGTTTATAAATTAATCAGGATTAGCAGCCTGAGCCATCCTTGCTCTTGCGCTTGATGTGTTACTCTAGAACTTGTTTGCGTGACTAGTGCTCGCCCGGTAGTATTATGTGGTCTATGGTTTGCATTCGGCCATAGCGTTAGCACCGGTTCGACTTTTTCCGAAGGATACGTGGTTCCGGTGGAATAACAAGTTATGTGGATTTTGATATTTCGCCGGTCACTTGAATGGGGCGGAGGTCATTAACAAAGCATGTGTTCGGTGTTGCGAGCTGTGCAGCCGGCTGGAAAGCGCAATTGCAGTTGATGGTCGCTTTTGTTGGCAACTGCAGCAGAGCATGGGGTGTCGACCGAGGCGAGTCAGAAAGCTACTTGGCTCATGGGTTTGCTTGGTGGTGTTGGATGGTGGCAAAGAGAAGACTGTTTGCTCACTGTGAAGCGTAGAGATTTGACGTGAAATCAGATGCATCGCACTTTTTTTCGTGCTACTGCCCGTTGAGAAAGCACAATAAGATATTCAATAATTCATCTCCAGGAAATATGTAAACATGCAATTCCATATGAACCCTAATCCACCAACATACATACGCGTCAAATGATGGTGGCGGTGACAGAGACCATAATGTGATGGTCACCGCCGCTTGGGGACCATGATAATCTCGTGGTGGTCGTCCGAGGAAGACGATGGCCCCAAGTAGCATCGACACTAACACGGACACTCGATACTACATGACACGTCGACATTTCATTTAATAAAAAAAAAAGAGAATTCCAACACATTAGGACACGTTGTATATTTTTATATGTACATGATAAATTAATATCAGTCATGATTTTTTTTTGCATGATTGAGAATATTAATTTTAGGATGGCTGAATATATGAATTAAGCATATATATTTTTGATAAATCTACATTTTGACCTCTAATTTATTGAAAATGCTTAAAATTGACCTCGTGCTTGTTGAAACAGCGTGTTGGGATGCTGGACTAGCGTGCTGCTAGCGTGTCTGAAATGTTGATCACATGTCGATCGCATGTCGGAGAGTGTTGGAGTGTTCAAGAATGTTAGACACGATACGGCACAACATGAAGGTCCCTAGAGAATGTCGGTATTTCCTAGCAATGGCCACAAGGTGGTGTCACATCCTCAAAGAGAGAGAAGAGAGAGAAAAATGCTGCTTCACCACCATCAACGTAGCTGGTGTACGCCACTCGCAGCCACTGACGTCGCGAGAGGTGGTTGCAGGGGTCACCAAGACATTGCGGGCTTGGGCGCCCTAGTAACCGACGATCTACGTCGTTTCATATACAATTATTCATAGTATTTTTCTTAAAAATTTCCGTAAGTTTAATTTATCAGATTTTGTGAATTCTTTGTTAATTTAATTTTGCAATATTTTTCATTTCTTTTAGTTCGCTAAGTTTTTAAGATATGTTTCTTTAGTTTTCTACCCTTTTCAACTTGCTGCAAAGTTAATAGATGAGAAAAATTACAAAAAAAGTCTGAAATCTTTTATAATTATATCAATTCAATCATAAACTTATTGTATTTATGTTAATTTCGTCCATTCAGCCATTTTTTACCAACTAGCATGGGCGTGGATAATTTTTAATAATATTTTATTTTGAACAATATTTTTTATTTTAATTTTAATTTTTTCCCCTTGGCCCTCGCCAAATCTGGGTGAAGGGCCACTTACCTTTGCTTGTGCCCTATCACCCTTGTCGGCCCTAAACCCTAAAGTCTAAGGAAAAAAGAAAAAAGAAAACGAAAAAAATTATTGAAATATTATTAAAAATTACAATGTCAACGCCACATCAGCGTTGGCTGGTAAAATTTAGCTGAATGAATTGAATTGGCATAAATATAAAATATTTAAAACTCAATTGAAAAAAAAGTTTAGAACTCAATGGCACAATTGTAATATGTTTAAGACTTTTTTTTGGTAATTTTCCCTATAGGAGAGAAGAATATTAAACTATGGCTTCGTTTGTTTCACGAAAAATGAGTGATTTAAAAAATATTTTTTCAAAAATGATCGGCTATATTACTTACAAAAATAAATGAGCGAAAAATACTTTCATCATCTACGCAAATATTTAGACACAATTTGTTCATAGTAATGAAAATACTTTTTATTGACTAATTGTTTGAAGCGATATATTTGATCATTTTTTGAAAAATATTTTTCAAATTACTCATTTACCGTAAAATAAACAGAGTCAAAGAAATTCGTTAGATCCATCTCAAGGCTACGTAAATGAGTTTGGGCTGAAATTGAATCTGATTGGATATTCATCTTGATTGCATCTATATAGAAGTGAGGGTGACATGAGTTAAATAAGTTGATTTGGATCGTATCTGCTTATGATCCGTCCAAATCCAATCCTGATCCATCCCTTCATATTAAAGGTGTCAATATGAGTTTTTGACCCATTTTTTAACCCATTTTTATTCACTTGGGTTATATATGGATTTAATAGATTTAATAAAATAGAGAAAATATGGATTTACGCTAATAAAACCTATTCAAATATGGGTTTTCACTCAATCCATTTTCGAGCCATTTTTGACCCGTGTCCTGCAGCTCTCCAAGGTACAAGGTGCGGATGTGTCGAAACCGGCTAAAAGGTACATGTGTAGAATGTCAATGATCAAGTCTTTGCTTATTGCTTGACCATCCTGATCTTCTGCCTCCATCAGCAAATCCAGCATACTTTTATGCATCGTTTTTCTTCATCGACTTCCTTGTATCCACGACTTCGCTAAAGATCTTTTCCAGTTCTCTCTTAGCCTTCCGCATATTAATGAACAATAGTTCATTGCAATGTCATCCTAGTGGCTCATACTTGAAGAACCGGTACCATAGCCAAATGATACTTACAGACATTACTGATCCGCGGAGGGTGATTACTTGAGCGAGATTGAATGGTGTTATCCAGGTTCTTACTCTTACCTTGATTGCTCGATGAAATTGGAAACCGGGAAGATTTATGGCCAAGGAATTTATCCCCCTGCTGATTTCACCAAACAGATTTGTGGTCCTTGAGATGAAAGAAATCACCGGTCACTGAACCGAGGAAGACAGGAAGAACGGCCTTGAAAATGGCCTTCCTCATTTCCTCATAGAACTCGATTGGATGGTCCCATTTTGCCCATTCCTCCAGCGAGCTGATCATGACCTCTTCGGTGCGCCTGATGTTCATGGACAATGACCCGCTGCCATTGATTTTAGCCGGCGGAAATGCTTATGCGCAGCGCCCGACATGCTCTGGAATGAGTTCTTCCCTGTTAGTTCTTGGGTGGTTTCAGGGTAACTTTGTTTGAAGTTCGCTTCATCTTTCAGTACTCAGCTGCAAGTCCCAGGCGGGGAAACAATAATTCTTGGCTTTCCAAACATTAGGGTCCTGTACATCCCCGCCCCCCACCATATCTGTACAACAAAATACAGGTTTATATCAGTGTCATTCTATTACTAGGGAGTTCGTTAAGCTGAAATAGACTCTGTTAGTATCATTGATTGAGTTTTTGGTTTTTGTCCCAAGGGAGACCCGACCCGACTCGATCCTGCTCCACTTACCGATCGATAACCCCACGACTTAAAGAGTCAAAGAAAAGAAGCTCAAAAGAACAAATTAAAATTTCGCTTTTCTTCCTACAACTAGCTATATATTTTTTTACTGGGCAAAAGAAAAAAAAATCCAAATTATATCCACTATGACACATTTACACTAAACTTTTTTTTTGTGACACAAAAAATTCAAAACTTGTATTTGTATGACATCATTTATTTTTCGGTAAGGTTCCATTAATGAGCACCGTTAAAACCTAAGTGTATGAACGTCGAAAAGGAATAGTGATGGCATGGCAATCACGTGGCTTAAGTGAAATAAAAACGACGTTATTTTGGCTGAAAAATCATTTGAAGCACTCTTGATGGAGAGTATATATGTCACATAGATACAAATTTTGGATTTTTTTATTTCGCAAGAAAAATTTAAGATAAATGTCTCACAATAAGCATAGTTTTTTTTTTTAATTTTTGATGTTACAAAAAAAAGTTTACGGGTAAATGTTTTCACAATAGACATAATTTGGAGTTTTTTTTTTTATACATTTTTCCTGTTTTATATTTGTTCACTTATATACTTCTTTTAGCCTGTGCAAGTTGCAACTGACCCTTACGCATCAAATTGCACGTCATAGGCAGGAGTTGAGCATAGCTTGAAGAAAGACCATGCTCTTTAAACATGAAGGGCTCATCAGGAAAGACCTGGAGATGAAGCTTGCCTTGAAGGAATCGGGATGGCCGGACTTGCAAGCCCTGAAGAAGGTCCACGTTGTGCCGATCAAGGGCGCCACCCCATGTCGCCGGGAGGCAGCAGAGAAGCTCTCCGCCGCCCCATACTGCTCACATACACCCACCCGTTCACCTTCTTCAGAAGCCCAAATATGAGGCCGTAGCCACACACCAACAGCGCAACTAGCACGCTCACCACCTGAGTCGCCTCCATCGATTCCGACCTCACTCTATACGCTTTGAGCTTTCCCTCTATGAGGATGTGTACTACCATGTCTCTTCCAAATGGTTTGTAAGGATTCAGCCATCATATCTTTAGTCATCGTTATTAATCATAAATACTATTCTGTGAGAAGTAGAGATTAGGGATTAAAAATTCTTATGACATTATCGGTCGTCACTTTCCGACGCAATTGAAAATTAAAGATTCTTATTTACTTCGTCCCCTCTAGCAAGAAGCCAAAAACGAGCTTCTTTGCCTTGCATGTTCTGAACGAACACCATTGTCAACATCTTTCCTCGCATCTTCTGTCTGACCTGGACAGTGAAGATTTCCGGAAAGATTCGACAAGGAAAATAAAACACGGGATTTGACCTGTTTCGCTGAATCACTTAAATCCACCGTATTAGGATTACTTTTCTTCGTTAATGTCTCTTTCGAATCTTTTGAATTTTGCCTGTAGTTCCGTTGTTACGTGACAAGAAATATACCCACCAACTCGAGCATAATATGAAATTATAGTTCGTTACGAATTTCATCTATAATGTATTTCTTTATACAAACTCTTAATTACATAGTGGTCGTTGAAGTTTTGCCAGAGTGGAGTCGAACAAAGATAGTCAAGCAAGGCTAATAACACATATATACATACACATGTAGATATATATTATATATAAGGTGGCTAATTTAGTCGATGTACGATGAATTGAGTAGGTATGATTGAGGCCTAAACAAGTCATCCTCGTACAAATTAAATATTCAGGTCAATTTTCTTCAAGCATAAGATATTTACTGGCTAATCTCCATGACACACGTAGACAGGCAATTTCATATGAATCGCATGGTTTCTAATCTATTTAAGCCATGCAGAGAAGTTCATCAAAAGAAAAGAAAAATAAAAATAAAGCCGTGTTAGGTACAAACGATGTTTTCCTTAGTAGTAAAAAAGGGCGAGGCATGGAAGTATGCATGCACCGAATCTTCTACAGAGAGCATGCTCTGATGTGTTGCTCCTAAAGTGATGACAAACGGCAGAGAACAACTCTCGACCCAGCTCTTTGAGATGGGGGATGCACCTCTCAAATAGATTGTTAAATAGGTGGATTGAGTCGGGTCGAAAATGGTGATGATGGTCCAGATTGAGCCGTTTATATGGAATACAAATTTAGTGACCCATGCCCAATTTATAGTACTAAAACATATCTATGTTTAATCCATATTATGAAAACCCATGCCCACCTTCTTAACCTACTTGGAACTATTTATGTATGTATATTATTTGGACAAATATTTAACATCAAATTATGAAAATACATTAACACTATAAAAAAATGTTAGTATACAAAGTAAAACACGTAAAAAAAACCTACAGAATGAAATACTTATAAAGAGCTAGAAAAATGTGCATGCACTACAACAACAAATGAATTATTAAAGAAACAGTTAATTTCAGAAAACTTAAAACGTCCATGTCGGCATCAACCGCCTCAAGTGAAATGGTCGGCGTTCATGTCATCGGTTTCTTACTAAAATTGGCCGAACGGATTGAATTGGTACCAATACAAAAATGTTTATAACTAAGTTGGTCCACTGGAAAGGTTTAAAACTGAGAAAGTACTAATGTAATAGGTTTATGATTTTTTTTATACCTTTTCCCGCTATATAGAGGTGGCACATAAGTTAAACATAACACTTTTGCATATAATTCTCAATCCTCATCAATTTCATGAGCACTAAATTAGATTTCAAATCTCTATCTCATAAGCTTTTACCACACCACATGTTGTATTCCTTGACATGTGCTTTACATTGGGTTGAGGTAACACAACTATCTAGTAGCCTCGTGCTATACAAAAGAACGGGTGTAAAGGTGTTTGATTATTGATCTTGCTAGAAACAGAGCTTGATCACATCGTTCCATGGAATTTTCAACCTTGGCCTCTCGATTGCTACAGGTTCCTAAATGAGGCAACAAATCTTTTATAAGGTAATTGATTTCCGGTCCGGTCCACTTTCTACACAATTTAATTATTGGGCCGGTCTTTTTTTTTTGTGATTTGTCATTAAATTTTTTTCGTTGACATATTCACCTCATCAAAATTTTTCTCATTTAACAACATATTCACTGGACCATCTCTTGTTAATTACATCGCGTTATCGTTAAACCTAAAAGTTGTATTAAGCATCCTAAGTATCTTAAGTTTAGGTATAGGTTTACATTAGGATTTTTTTTTTTTAAAAAGGGCATTTTTTGGTCCGGTCTAATTCCTCGGAACCTGGAATCGGACCGACCCTAACTAGTTCCAATTTTACGGAATCGAGAACCGAACCAAACCTGCCGGTTCACTCTAGTCCAAGCAATTCTCATTTTGGTTAGTCCATTATGCTCAGCCCTAATCTTTTGTTGTATGGCTAGCCATGTAAGTTAGTTAGCACGACTTACACCTAACCTTTTTTCTTGCCATCCTAATCTATGATTTTTACTATCAAAGCAAACAATTGAAGTGCATATTTAGATTGTCTAGAGCAAACAAAATTATTTCCTCATCCAAATGAACTAAGGATATAATTCTGTGTCTATCAGATTGTTGGGTGGTTGAATATTTTTGTTGATCCTCATTAGATCTTGACATGTCAACTAATTAGTTAGAAAAAAAAACGTGAATTATAACAAGTTGTAAATAATGAGGAAAAAGGTAACATATTATCAAGCATTAAATCAAACAGTTGGTGGTGGTGATTCACATCCCTACCCAATATGAATTACGGATTCTCTTTTAAATGATGACAAATGCATAGCACTTCCAACAGAATTTACAGTCCCAGCAAAGTTCAAGTAATGTACAATCCCCATTGGAAGTAAAAGAGCAAGGTAGCAAAGGGAGAGACGGGGACCCATTCAAAATTTCCTCAGCTGTGAGCAGGAGTAATAACAAGTTCCCCGGACCGAAGCACCACATCATCACCCGGAGCTGATGAATTCTGCAAGTGACGGTATCTTACGTCTACTATTTGAAGAGCTCATTAAGGAAGATTTCTAAAACCAGAGTCCAGAGTAGATGATTCATACAAGAGAGATGCCTACAACAAACAAGTGCTGAATCCTATTGTCAAACGATAAGGACAGCTCCATCTAAAATGAAGCAACTTTAATGAAGTATACTAGGTAATCTCCTCATGATCACAAGATATATCGAGAAGAGATTATACGCATGCATGCCACACGGTGCTCATAGTCCACAGCTTTTTTTAGACATACTCTCAGTATTATTTACTTAATTAAACCAGGACTCGAGATTCCCTCGAGGCACAAATTTCCACTATCAAGAGTACGATCGAAAACAACATTTGAGTTGCTTGGCACAACAGCGTGAAGACAGCAACAACCGAGACATATGAGTTCGGTTCTTCAGAGGGCCACCCGAGATGAGCAACTGCGATGCCAACCACCGGAGAGAAGGGAGAGAGAGCAAAGAATGAAGTTAGATTTGATCGAGCAGCAAGCAAAGATGCTCGCATTAAATCTGCGTCGCGAATGTGTCTGGACGCATCCCTCATGCATGTCCATTATTTGTCCCTTCCATACATATGATTTTTGTGCATCCGCATTGTCACGATGATTGGATACATCGGAAACCAAATTGAGGTCGTGAAATTCATTCATAGCACCCAAAATACCATGAATCTATCAGAATACCCTCACATTGGGGATGAAATCACACCTACGCCATCCAGAACTCTCAAGTCGGTGGACCTGCCATCGGCCACCGTGAGGACCTCCCACCGCAACTGTACGCTCCCCCGCCTCACCACAACTCCTTTGGTCGTTGCGCGCCACTCTCTCTCGCCATCTCTCTCGATCGACCATAGATCTGCGGCCATGTAGTTGGTCGTGTCCTCTGTCGATTAGCTCGCATGCAGGTTGTGGCATGGTAACAATGGTGGCAACGTATTAAAGAGCATTGGTGATGGAGGGCGATGGTGACTGATGGCAAGAAGGAAGAAGAACGTGAGAAAAGCGGAAATTACAACAAGGAAGAAAAAGGAGTGCACTAGGGGTTACCATGGTTTGGTAAGTAGGTTCTCTATTATAACCGGTTTTCGGTTTTTGGAGTCCGGAACCTACCATATTTTTTCAGTCCGGTTCTAAGTCTATCCGAGAATCTGTTTTTTCTTTTGTTGTTTCTTTTTCTGATTTCATTTTTTTCAACAAAGTAATATGAATAGCGATAAAATAAGTCGAAGTAAAGATGAATAATAAAACTTACTAAACTCGCCAAAAGCAATAATCCATAATATGAGCAAACATAAATTATAATCCACCAAAAACAGAGGCGGTAAGGCAAGCGAGGCTAGGATTTTTTTTTTAACAATAGCTAAAAATCGATTCAAAAAACCAATCCTATTCCCGAGTGGATCTTCACTTGGAACTAAGAACCGGACCAGTTCCAAAAATTAGAATCTGTTTTCGGACCTGTTTGAAGAGGAATCGGTTCTCGGACCTATTTCTCGAGGTGGTCCAATCCGGTTGCACATCTCAATCTCAAGCATTGACTTGTCAAACATTCCGATGTCTCCTTTTTTTTCATTTTTTTTCTTTGATCGAAAATTGTCCTTCTTCAAAAGGGGTTCCTTCTCGTGATGAATAATAAGTACCCGGCGACAAAATGGGTCCACCAATCCATTTTTAACTCGTATTTTCCGGGCGCCCAGTTCATCAGGTGGGGATTATTCTCTTGTTGATGAAGTAGGTGAGAGTGGATCAGAAAACCAAACCAAATAACGTGGGCCTAATGAGTTGCATAAACAAACCTAAATTTTTTTTTTGTTGGCAAAATTCCAATGGTGTTTTGAGAATGACAAACATTCAAGTATAGACCTTTTTCACATTTTTTTTTTCTCTACTCTTTCATACGTTGTCGTTGAAGATGTCTATTTCTGTATATGCACGATCATTCCTACGATACCAACCCACGATCTACACATTGTCCAACACTTAATAGCGAAAAAGTTTAGACAACAAAGTCACCCCTCTTTGATTGTTTGTGTCTAACCCATTTATCATATTTTTAACTCAGTTGGCTGAGAAAATTAAAATAAAATTAGCAAATAGAAAAATATACCGAAAGGTTGCAAAATTTTGGTTTGGAATTATGCGGCAGGAAACCATATCCACCTCCTTAAATACGAGTCCAATATGATAGTGGCGCCTTTTGGGGATTACAGCTATCTCGTAATGGTGGTCGTCTAAGGAAGGCGATGGACGCAAAGGTGGTGTCATCGTACCACCGTCGATGCAGGCGGTCGGCTACCATGCACGGCCACTTGTGTGACAATATGTCCGTAGCCAATGGATCTACAGTGATTCATAGTTTTTTTTTTTGTTTAATTCTATCCGATTGATTTAAATTTTTTCAAAATTTGTTAATTTAATACGTAATTTTTATTTTTGTACTCATTTAGCTCTCTAAATTCGTGGACGACGCGATCGACATTCCATATGAAAGTGAGCTCTGAAGATCGAAGCGTGAGTGCCTTGGGAGACTTTGCTCCATCCGAATTTGCTCGCTCGTTTCGGCTCCGGATGCTTGCTCCAAATAGTTGAGTGCTCCACAAGTCTTTTGCTATTTTTTTCAATAGTTAGCTCATCTCATAGTGATTTTTGTGACCAACTGTTATCTATTTTGTAGCCATTTTCTCTCGATCTAAAGCTAGATATAGATTTGGGTGCTCTTCCATCTCGATCTAGAGACAGATTTAGAATTTGCAAAACACTCTTTGTGTTCTTTCAACCTATTAATGTTGTTGTGGTTTCTATATGGTAATGGTGCTGGAGACGCTAAACCTAAGCGCATACTCCTTTTAGCAAAATCGTAATTACTAGAGAGGAATTTCTTGGTGTATACTCATCATGATGGTGATGCGAGATTTGGTGATCGGCTACCATGTGAGCTTTGATACTACAACAGATCCATTTTTTAGGAATGAGTCAGTCTTTGCAAACAGTAGCAAATTGATTAACTTTTCAGATTTAATTATTTTAGTTATTGTGTGGGATTTGCATCTTTGTCTTGAAGTAATTTTCTCCTTTTTTCATATGAAATGAAAATCTTCGTTTTGACCAAAAAAAAAAAGGAGATCTGTTTATATGTTTTCTATTTTTTCTCTCATTTCTTATGTTTATCACGTACGCTAAAGATGTGAGTTATATGAATGGATGTGGGCTGGAAACGAATTTGGCTGAATGGAGATCATTCAAATTGTAGTGTAAAGGTCGGATGAATATGAATCAAATGAGTGAATTTGAACTGCACTCATTTACGTCACATTCAAATTCAATCACATCTGCCCCATTGCGCAATTTTACCTTTAAAAAAAGGGTTAATATTGTTGACACCTGATTTTTAATCACTTTTTCTCTTTTAAAATTAATGAAAAGCCATAAAAATTCATAAAATTAAAAAATTAACTTTGGGAACCTTGGCTAAGCCTAGGAAACCATTTTTAAACAAAAAATGATTTTTCATATTTTTAGTATTTTTCAGTATTTTTATTTTCGAAAATTCATAGAAAATCAAGAAAAAATGAGAAAATTAAAAAATCAATTTTGGAAGTCTTGGCCAAGTCTAAGAAATCAATTTTGAACAAAAATTGATTTTTCATATTTTTCATATTTTTTAATATTTTTTTGAAAAATAAAAAATACTTAAAAATTCAGAAAAAAATAACATTTGAGGCCACAAAAATACACAAAAATAGTCAATATTTTTCTTTTAATTCCCTTTTCATGTTGGATCACAAATTCAAAAAATAAAATTCGGGGTCATATGTTCCTTCACCAGCATAATCTCGAATCGGCCTTAAAAAAATTCAATTCAAGTCATTTTATTTTTATTTTTCACTTTTAGGAGTTGTGACATTATCCTCTAATAGTTTGAATTTTCATCTTGGCCCAATGTACCCAGAATGATTCAATTTTGTAAAAGGGTCTTGGTTGAATTTTGCATTAAAATCTCAAGGACTAGAGTACAAATACCTAACATTTGAGGGATTATTTTGTAAATAACTAAAAGAAGAGTTAGTGGAGAAATTAGAATAGAGAAGGGAAGATGGAGAAGAATAGATGAAGAAAATAAGATTAGAATAAAGAAGGAAATATGGAGAAGAATAGATAGAGAAAATAAGATGAGAATATAGAAGGGAAGATAGAGATGAAGAAGAGTTAGTGAAGAAATTAGAATGTGAGATAGAGATGGAGAAGGGAAGATGAAGATGAAGAAGAGTTAGTGGAGAAATTAGAATGGGAGATAAATGAGTGGATTATAAAAGGAGGAAGAAGAGAGCTTGGAGCGGGGTATTTTTTTGGAGAAAAAATTTGAAATGTTTGAGAGAGTTTTGGGAGATTGAAGAAAAATTAGAGGAAAAAAAAAACAAAAAGAGAGAGAGAATTCTTTTCCAAAAGAGAGTCTTAAAGATGGTTGGAGTTTAAATCTATGTGTTACCATCACCAATTTCTCTACCGATCAACACAAGTCATGCCCGTCGTTCGAGCCGTAATCTTGATCCATAAGGTGACACGAGGTCCGAATTTGACAATCAAATCCATCAAATCAGGTAACGATCCTAACCATTAAAATATTCGAGAATGTCGTTACCTCAATGGATTGATTTAAATTTCGATTATGCCGTGTCATATTCACATGTCGTATTCGTATTGCAATTTTCTGCATTTTTCGCTTAAAAGATCCGAATCCCAAATTGCGGCAAATTCTGCCCCATACTTGGTGGTGTAAAGATCTATTGTATTCCATCTCTTATATTTTGATTTCTTTATTATCAAACCCCAGAATTGATGAGTCGAAACACTTGCTGGAGGTTCTTTATTTACTGTATTCTATTTTTCGCAGTCTAATTTCTATATTGTCAAACCCCAGAATGGGTAAGCCGAGCCAAGGCGAGCCACCCATTGGAGTTTTTTTACTTGCTGCCTTTACTTTCTATAATTTAATTTCTGCACCATCAAACCCCAGAGTGGGAAGGCCGACCCACTTGTTGGAAGTTCTTTATTTATTACTTTTACTTTCTGCAATTTAATTTCTGTACCGTCAAACCCTATAATGGGTAGGCCGAGCCAAGGCTGAACCACCTATTGGAGGTTTTTTATTTACTGCCTTTACTTTCTGCAATTTAATTTCTACACCATCAAACTCTAGAATGGGAAGGTCGACCCACCCGTTAGAGGTTCTTTATTTACTGCCTTTATTTTTTGCAATTTAATTTCTGCACCATTAAACCCTAGAATGGGAAGTCCAAGCATTCGAAAATATAAAAAAAATGTCATTCATGTGCATTTCATATAGTATAGCTCATGCATACTTTGCCATGCCGCGTACGTATTCGTATTGTCATTAATTCATGCATATTCATGCAAAACAAAAAAAAAATCAAAAGAAAAAATCCCATAAATTAGGAAACAGGCCATTTCAACTGGCCAATCCTATTTTGATGATTTTCCTTTCTAATCTTTTCAAAATGACGATTTTGCCTCACATAGACAAATTGTCTTGAAAAATTCCAGGAAATTCAGAAAAAATCCCAAAAATTAGGAAAAGAACCATTTCGACTGGCCAATCCTATTTTGATGATTTTCCTTCCTGATCTTTTCAAAAATGATGATTTTTCTCCTCATAGGTAAATTATCTTGAAAAGTTTCAGGAAATTCAGAAAAATCTCAAAAAATTAGGAAACGGGCCATTTCGACTGGCCAATCCTATTTTTGATGATTTATTCGTATGTTGCATCCTCATGTCCATGTTCGTATGCCGTATTTGCGTGTTCACGTTCGCATGTAACGTATGTTCACATTTGCATGTCATATTTGTATATCTATACTCGCATGTTCATGATTGCATGTTCACGTTCGCATGTATATATTCGCGTGTCTATATTTACCTATTCACATTTTGCTTATCCATACACCCATTACCATCCATGCATTCCATTTAAAAAGTGAAAATATAAAAAGAGAACACATCACTAGAGCCTAAACCAAGCTTGAGTTGCCAAAATTAGGATATCCATGGAATTAAGGTATCGAAAGGGTATTAGTTTTAATTAACTAGTGTAACCAAGTCCCTGAACTCATTATCTCTGGTTCGTAGAAATAATTTAATTCTCCCGCTAATTTACTTATATTTCTGATCGACCTACCAAAAAATGATTAGTGGCGACTCCAAATTTTAAAATCATCTGATAAAAAAAAATCAAGTTGCGATTCGGTAGGGCTTGGGAGAGTCCGTATTAGGTTAGTTAATCTAATTAACCTGAAAATTCGTTAACCTGGAAATTTTTCATCGATCGAAATTTTTAAGTCGCAACAAATACCATGAAAAATCTTAAACTGGTACATCTGTGATAAATTTATTTCAAATTAATTTTTTGACTGCAAAAAATCTCAAATTAGTACACCCTAAATTATTTTTTCGATTGTCAAAAATTCCAAATTGATATATCTGTAATAAATCCTAAACTGATTATTTTGACCACCAAAAATCATAAATTGGTACGCATGTGATATATTTACCTTTCGTTAATTTTCATTAAATTTGATTAATACCAAGAAAAATCCCAAATTGATACAATAGAGGGTAAAAACTCCAAACATGTATATCCGGCAATTGCCACATTTCATCTAACTCAGCAATTTAATGATAAAATTTGACGAAAACGAACAGAGAGTAAATTTATCATAAATATACCAGTTTGAGATAAATTTATCAAAAGTATATTAATTTTAAATTTTTGGTATTTAAAAAAATAATTTAAGATAAATTTATTTTAGTTTGGGGTTTTCATGATATAAATTTATAGAAAAAAAAACAGCTTTCATATCATTTGGCTGTCCAAAAGGTGAGTGAAAATTTGGTTATGCCTCGGAAGACGGAATCTTAATCATTACAAATTTGCAACGTGGGAGAATAATCTTCTCGTCACTTCCAAAGTTAAAGAGCAACCCCACGGCTATGGATTATCATTCCCCTGCAACTTTAGCATGGTTAAAAAGTCAAAGTTACGGACTTGTCCAACGACGTCACGTATACATCATCATAGGATCACAAAAGAAAATTCTTGTGTTCATCAGAAATTTAACGCTTAAGTTCCTTATGCGTAACAAAGAATTGACCGTGGAATTCTTGTGCTCTGACTAATGATACTCTATTGCATGATGAACCACTCAGGGCATGACAAACAGCATTTTCTCATTGACAATTCCGTAGGTAGATTCAAATCGCTCGGACCACCTACATCAAGGAGAGCTCCGTTTTCGGGAGATAAACGGGGTCTCGGATTTTTTCTCTGATCCGCTTGAAATTACCTTGAAGGAGCGTTGCTTCCCACACCAATTTCACTTCGACCCATGTTATATAGTCCTTTTCACCATATTACTTTCAAATGATATCGGGACATGAATTTCGATTAGGTGTGTCAAAAGTTCTTAAGTTTATGTACAGAATGAAGTCGAGTTCCAAATGATATGCAAATAAGAGGAGTTGAGTATCATCGGTGAACAAGATGAGAATTTCCTTGTAGCGCTAATAAAATTTGCACATTGCAATTAAGTTTCTAAATAGATTTTAAGTTGATGGGTGCCATAATCTTGCGGAACACTCTTCTTTTCGATCCCTCAAAGTTCCTCTAGATGAAATTGCGAGGCTTCGTGGCTGCTCACATATGCATTAAACACAAGTACAAATTGAGTCTAAGAAGATCTAACGAGATCGAGGGGGGTTTGTGCAAAAGGAATTTCTAATGGCTAATATTCCCGAAAGAAAGTGTGTGCAACGATACTCATTTTCTTTCGCTTTTCAATATTAATGATGTTCGCTTTTTAAAGTTGGTTGTCTACTGGAAGGGTAAAAGACATAAACCTAGTTGACTCCTGAGCATATGTCCTCTCTCTCTCTCTCTCTCTCTCACATGCTAGGTTTATCATTAACATCACCAGGTTGAGGAGGCAGCAATCATCAAGATTGAGAAATTTCACGCAGTGTTTGTTATCTCTTCATTCGACGCAACAGAACAACCTGAAGCAATCATCATGTCCTCTGCCCTCCTCCTCCCATCATTAACCACCCCTCACTTTTACCCCCAGCAAACCGTCTTTCACCACTTACCAACCGCACCACGTCAGCTCTCCATCGTCTCAGCTCTCCGAGGAGGAAGAAGAAGATCGAGAAGAAGAAAGAGGAAGAAAGAAGCGTAGATCGGAGAGATCAAGGAAAGGAAGTGAAGATGGGTTCGCTGAAGGAGAAGAGAAACCCTAATTATTATCCCTAGCCTTCGGGTTTTTCTCTCATATCGTTTGTGTGCGACTTCTGAATAAAAACTAGGGTTACGCCTTCTTCGCGACAGACTTCGATCTATCGACGTTACTCCTATCTTCACTCCTCTCTACCTGGGAATGGAAGCATCACGGTCCGAATCTTGGAACAAAGATTCGAAGCTTTTATTTACACGGATCTTTCCAAGATCTCTCTATATTAAGTAAGTATGCTTGAGGTTTGAGTTCGAGATTTGTCTTTAGTGTCTAAAAGACATCGTGATCTACATCAAACAAGCTTTCTCTACATCCCTTTCCTTCGGTTGTATGTCTTTGTGGTTTTGTCCCCTTTTTCTCTGTGAATTTGTTTTACTTGATTATGAAAACTTTGGACCTATCTGTTTGTGTATGTATGGATAAGTTGTGTCGAACTCCTGCAAGAACCAATGTTTTGTGCTGTTGAATTGCCAAATGACAGATTAGGCTCCACAAAATAATTTTCCTTCCAACGTCTCCATTCTGATCATTTCCGATCCACTTGATGATGCTTGATCTTACATCAAAAAGCCGATGTTAATGGCAAGATGCAGTCTATTTGGCTGTTGATATTCTAGCTGGTTTGTAGATCTCGCAAGAACGAAGTGGATAAACCATACAGTTTGAACGTAGAAATTCAGGGCTGCTATCAGGAATAGGCGCAATTATTCGACTGTATTTAGTGAAGGAGTGATTCGGAGAGGGGAGAAGACTCAGAAGAGATTCAAATTAGAGGAGCTTAGCGTTTATTATTTCTTGGCAAGTAGAAACAGCTGAAAAGATTTGAAGGAACGCTCTTTTTCTCCTGAAAGGCTGATGTAATGAACTTTTAATCCCTCTGAAAGGTGATGATTTCAAAGGTTTGGGGAATTCGTTCTGATATAAGCTGATTATTTAATGCTTTTTGCTTGATTTTCTCCCTCTCACTTGGGTTCTCTTCTACTCATCCAGACAAAAAGTGATAATGATACAAATAGTCCTTAAACTTCAATTTACTGTGATCACTAAACTTTTAATTTGACCAATGTGATCTCTGAACTTTGAAATATATTCAACTTAGTCTATGAATTATAAGAAAATGTTCAATATAGTCCTTCCATTAACTCAAGTTCAGGGACGACATTGGACATTTTGTTATAGTTCAGAGACTAAGTTGAACATGTTCAAAATATTCGAGGATCATTGAATAAATTGAAAATCCAAGAACCACATTGCACATTGGTTCATGGACCATATGGTCAAATTAAAAGTTCAGGAACTACATTGCATGTTGGGCCAAACTTTATAGATCATTTGTGTCATTTTTCCAAACAAAGAAGAATCCTTTTAGTGGCTACAACATGCCCCGACCTAGTTGACGATAATAATCTCAACAAAACAATAATCAAAATAAGAATAATAGGATCAAAATTTCTATTTTTGAAATTTAAATGCAGCAAAATATTATGAAAATACAAGACTGTTCATATTAATCGATTCAATAGTATTTTTTTCAACCACTTTATGTCATTTTCCGTTTGCTTTACATAAATTGCATTTCCTCACTTCTACTCGCTAACGCACTCAAGAGGAGTTCTATTAAAATAAATTATAAGAGCTTGAAACTTTGTTGGGTAGTAATTAACTTACCTTGTCATCACAGAAAGTTCATAGTTTAACCAAAGCTTTCCTTAATTTGAAAATAAAGAATTGTATATTACTTGGAGTTATTAATATTGAACTTTACAGAGACATGTTAATAAAGAAGCTGCTAACATAATAGTCTCACGTCCTACCATTATTTATAATCCCGCGATCTCTCCACAATAATGCTTTATGAAAAGTAACAATGTGGTGTTAATGGATTTACAGTTGAGATTGTACCATGCTTGATAGTACTATCAGGGAAGCATTTTCCTTCTAAATACTTAGTAAGTTTGCGACTAGGCATAATTATCCACTCATAATGATAGTGTAATGATGCTCGCCAGCTACAAATCCTTTTTCAAGAGGACCGATCAACTTCTTTGGCTGGTTTCCATTTTTGGGACTATATATTATTTTTTCTTTTTCCTTTTTCCTTGTCTTTTGATTTCTAATCTTTCCCTACTGCAAGTTCAAATTTAGAGACAAACCAGAAAAAGGTTCCAAACATTTCAATTTTTTAGAATATAAAGAAAGATAAATTAAATTAAATACCAGAATTTTAAAATGATTACAAGTAAAAATAAATAAATAACGGAACGGGGTCACGAGCTTATAACCTATAGGGGGGGGGGGTGGGGGCTTTGGAGGTTCATGGGGGGGGAGCTAGCTGCTCCTTCTCATTAGTCGCCTTGCGCTTCGCGAGCGTCTCGGTTAAGAGTAACCTGGCCACCTTCCGAAATGCCTTGTAGTTGCCCGGGATCGGGCTCCCTGCGACTTCGCTCTCTATACTTGCGTTTCTTTTGCTTTACATGTCAAGTCTGTAGTGGCTCACAGGGGGGGGAGCGGGCAGAGAGGGGACCTTCCCGTGTGGGGTTTGGGGAGGGGG
>JAGVVM010006501.1:0-16398 GCA_019149425.1 Psidium friedrichsthalianum
CCAATTTGCCCGTAAGGGGCAAAATCGTCATTTTGAAAATATCAAGAAAGCAAATCATCCAAAAATAGGATTGGGCAGTCGAAATGGCCCGTTTCCTGATTCTTGAGGTTTTTCTGAGTTTTCTGAATTTTTTGAGACAATTTACCCATAAGGGGTAAAATCATTATTTTGGAAAGATCGGGATGGAAATTCCCCAAAAATAGGATTGGTCAGTCGAAATGACCCGTTTCCTAATTTCTGAGATTTTTGAGGATTTTTTTTGGAATTTTGGAATTATTATTATTATTATTATTATTATTATTTTTGGAATTTTTATTTTTATTTTTTTTAGCAAAGCGGATGCTGGGTCGGGTTGACTGAATTGGATTAAAGAGAGGCCTGCACGGACTGGGCTCGGCTGATAAGCCTAGTTAAAGAAAAAAAGTCCAAACTTATATAATTAAAAGGCCCGCCCGAAACTATTTAACCTAGACCATTAACCTTTCATTCTCCTTCTACCGTAAGCCAGCATGCATTCCTTTTTAAATGAAGCCCAATACTTCTTATAGAACAAGAAAACCCATCGGTCCAGACAAACATACTCGCAACAGAATCATCTCCTCATGCACGTTTCTTTTTTTTTTTACTTCTCTCTCCTTGTTCATTTTTGCTCTTTCTCTATTTGTTTTGTCTTCATTTTCGCTTCCTTTTATTCCCTTTTTCATCTTCTAACGTGATTTTTCCCGAGAATTTCGTTACCAAGAACCACGAACTCTCGTCACTTACTTTTTCGCAACCATGACAAAAAAAAAAAAAGGTTTTATGAACTCACCTCAACGGACTCGAACCGTGGGCCGTCGCTCGTTAGCGACCTCCGGTCCGTCGATCCTCGTCTTCGTTGCGTTCCTGATAGTGGACTCGACCTTGCTTCCTTTACTCAAGACTTCTCACCAGTGCTCATCTCGTAGGGTCTCCACGTCATTTAGCTCGAAGGAATACTTGTCCAGTCGCGAAAACGCGAAGGCGTCTGGGTCATTGAACCCGAGCATGAAGGCCTGCACTCCTCTCTGTTCTGGATGCAGGCTTACCGACTCCTCTTATTCTCTCATACATCATCTCTCCACCAACTTTTATCGCCGAAAACATTGGTGGGACTTGCCAGATCTCTCCAAGAAAGGATGCCGCTATTTTCTTTTATATCTCCATCCTTGATGTGCTCCCAAGGTTCACGCTGGATGATTGGTGGATCGGCATCCAAAGTTAAAGTAGCCCTTCCTAAACGGATAGCTCCATTATAACCCTTTACCATATCCTGACATGTTCCCACTAGCTTGGTATCTTTACCCACATATACAATTAACAATCCCGTTGCCATAGAATCAAGAGTACCAGCATGCCCAACTTCTTTTTTTTTTTTTAACTTTGACCAGACGACGAAGTCCCGCATGCAGCGTATCCCACCAAAGATAACCCACGCAACTCCCTTTAATACCTCAGAACCTCTATACAGCATCTCTCTAAGACTTTCTACTGAAGTGTGTGTTGACACTAAAATTGACTCCTTTCACTCCAGGCACGCTATGTAAACTCGACTGACTCATCTGTGTTTGAATTATAACCAGTTGGAACAGCAACTTCGTGCATGCCTGTCCGACTCGACTTGTGCCACTTCGAAGCGGATTCATCATTTCCTTGATCTTGGTGGATGACTTGAAAACCGGCAGTTGCTGTGGTGCCAAGGTTGGCTCAGGGCTTGAGTTCGAGTGCGAACGCGAGAGAGAGAGAGAGATGGAGATGGCGCGGGCGAAGGCGAGCTGGAGGGCGACTGTTTCTTCCGTCAAACGAAGGAAAGCGACGGCAACAG
The DNA here is from genome assembly GCA_019149425.1 of Psidium friedrichsthalianum. Taxonomy (NCBI): domain Eukaryota; kingdom Viridiplantae; phylum Streptophyta; class Magnoliopsida; order Myrtales; family Myrtaceae; genus Psidium; species Psidium friedrichsthalianum. The sequence continues at coordinate 1,844 of JAGVVM010006501.1, forward strand.
CGACGGTGTCGACTCGGCTCAAGCTTGGCTCGGCTAATGTAGAGAGTATACCCCGATCTAAATGCTCTCGAGAGAGATCGAGATTGAACGCCACCTTTAACGGTGATTTTCGGATTCATCCTTTTGCTGGCCCCGAAACGTACGCGGACTCGACGCGTACCTTCATGCGGTCGCGACGTCGATAGCGAGTGGCCCTCGTTCAAGTTATCGGGTATCCATCCAACCTGTCCGCCTTGGGTCATGACACACGTCACGATCGTCAAGATCAAGGAGTTTAGGTAGTTCCCCAGAGAAGTAGTCAAAAGCAACAGCGCGTTGCATGAGTTCTGCATGGCGCCTGGAGACTAGATGTAGAAGAACTCAAGCTACCCGATGAAAGTGAATACCTCCGGGGCACCCACCAAGAAACGCTGTGGTGCTTGCCAAAGGATACTCAAAGGGAACGGCGACTTCTTCATCGACCAAGCCCTCGTCCAAGAGAGCTTGCCAAGTTCGGTCCATGGAGGTGGTGGACTAGTCAAGGCTCGACGAATGGCTCGAAGCGGCTCCCAACCGTTTGAGGCGGAGAAGAAGATGTGAGGGAGGAGTTGAGGACGCCTGTCGGGACGCAGACATTGTAGATGCCAATTTGGAGAGTAGCCATTGCATGTGGCCTGGGATTGGGTCCAGTGGAAGGCAACAACCTGATAACGGCAATACATGAGTCTTTGCCAGGAATATGTTCCCATGTCAAAGGCACAGCAACTAATAATCTCGATTCGCTGAATTATTCTCAAGCCAAACTTCATTTAAGCGTCCTGAGAGATGATGCGAAGCGTTATATTGCGCTACTGCAAATGTATTCTTATCGTCCGCAATAATCCTGCCGGTCGTATAATCGTCCAAGCTGGCCACGAGATCACCATAATATGATATAGCTTCAATGCATAAGTGTTTTCCTTTGGCTGATGCATGCTCATAGACCAGAATGAGCGCTAAGGCAACGTTTTTAAAATGGACTGATTCCATGAAAATGGCTTGTTAGTACATTTCAGTGCACCCCTGAAGAAGGTGTACAAACATTAACATGCTTGCATTGAGTATTGGGAGATGACAGGGCCCATGCCTATTCCAGGATACACCACAACCACATCTAATCCATTTTCCTTAGGAACGTCCCAAGCAGCTTTTTCGGCAAGTGTTTTGGATGTAGTATACCATGCCCCATTCTGTTTGCAGTAGACGAGATCAACCCAACGATCTTTGGCCTTCACTTGATCAATGGGCCAAGAAGGGCTCAGTGTGATGGTGTCAATTAAGAACGTCAACACCACACGTCGAACCCTAACTTCTTTAGCCGATGTCGAAACGTTGATCGTCCCTTTAATGGCCGGGTCCAAAAGCTTCTTCTCAGGGTCGCGGATGCAGAGAGAGGCAAGGTGGGAGATGCGGATCGCCGTGAACTTGATGAACTTCCGCACGACCTTTAGACTTCTCGCTCATGCACCGTCGAGGAAGAAGGTCTTGGCGGAGTCAGGTGATTTGACGAGCGGTGGGAACTTCGCGGACTCGATCTGGGCCTTGCTGACGGCTATGGCAGGGGGCAGCATCATCGTTTGCTAGCTACTGATTCGGTGAAGTCTTGCAATGTCAATGGAGGAGCGCGAAATTTGAGCCAGAGTGAGAAGATGTGGTGTCGGCAGAGCCAAAGGTCCCTCGTCATGACAAGCAAGAGTTACTCTGAGCTGCCAAAAGATAAGTTAAAAGCGCCGCTGTGGATGGGTCGAGGGAGCTCCAGATGTTGTACAGGACGCGGGGCGTAAAGCCATGCATAGAGGAGATGTTATGGCGGACGTGCATGGAGGAGGTGACGACACCGTGGACGAAACCAAAGCCCTCAGCAGCGACGGCGAGGGGGGCCGAGCAATATTCGACCTAGAACTCGATGTGGAACTGAGGATGGGGACGTTCGGTGCATAACACGACGGCTACGAGTTATAACCCTCCCAACAAGTGATCGTGCAAGTCGTCCACCAGACGACCAACGACATGACAACAGGAACAACGAACAGTTGGCGATGATAGCCAGCAACGAACCACGCACAAACGATGCCGATCCTCTCGATGGTCACCATGGGTTGATCGGTGTAGCGCTCATTTCTCACTTTCATCACAAAGGGTCATCGTCTTCATCAATTCATGGCAAATCCCATCACCAGTCATTATCCACCGAGTCCAGCTCTTGAATGGAAACCTTGTTCTCAATAGTTCATCGCTGGTACGAAACAGTTGTACAACATAAAATATAGCCCAAACTAAGTGAAGAATTATAATCTATATTTATTCGTAACCAAAACAAGAAGAGAGGATTCACTTAGCTTTTCAATGCTGCGCTGCTACCGTTGACTCAGGCCCAATGGACTCTCATCTCTCTCACACTTGTAGATGAATTCGAAGCCTCTCTCTGATGACCATGCACCAAACAGGTCTTGAATCAGAAAGGAATAATCCTCGATATCCACCGATATTCTGGACGAATGTAGCTCTATTGCAGGAGCTTCCTACGGCCATCTCTTCCACAAGGTATCCCAGATTACTCCATCACCACGCCTTTTGTTCATCACGAGGGGAACGAGGAACCATTTTTGGTAGGGCTGCTCTGTTTCCACCATACGATCCATTGGTGTTTTTCTAAAAGCATGGAAACTCCTTTCCCCCTCTCTCACGAACTCTCCTTTTGTTTGATGATATTGCCGTCACCTTGAACCCATGCACGGCCACCGGCAGAAAGACCCGCCAGAGGACTAGAGTCCAAGATGGATACCCTTAAATCTCCTCAATCTTGACCACCCACCCCCTCTAAAAGAAGTAACATGAACCGGAGATCTCTGCAACTCCCCGACCATTCCCCTAGTTGCCCCGGCCATTCTCCCATCATCCCTTTTTTTATATTTTTACTTTCGGTGTCACTAATCTCTCCACTGTCCTCCCTCCATCGAGTGCCCCTCTCCCTTCATCGTGAGTCATCTAATCTCATGATGGTGTCCCCTACCATCTGTCCTTCCATTAGCTTTTCCTTTCGGCCACCTACCGGCTTTTCTTCTTTGACCTCCTGCCGACACTCTATCTGCCAACTACCATAAGCTTGTGGAAAACGGTCTTCTCTTTCATGTCCATGAGCATCAAATCCAATCATCATAGATGTCCACGAGAGCAAGTTCCTCAAGACCTCTTCGAATAATTACCCAATGAATCTGTTGTCCACATTTCATAGGTGCCAAATTACCGCAGACCGCCGTAACACTTGTGAAGCCGTTTGGTTGAAACCCTCGGGACTCCATTTTAGAGTACATAAGAAGGGCCTCGCTCGAATCTGGTCTATCAAGGTGTTCCACATGATTACATCTTTCTCGCGCATTTCATGGAGACATTTACTTGCCCAGATAAGCAACAACACCTGCCGTACATGTCTATAATAGAATTCATGACAGGCAGATTGAAGTGAAACCGGTGCTTGTAGTTCTAGTTAACGCTCTTCAAATCATGAGAGATGAGTTGTTTGTCCGTGATTTGAGCAAAGCCAAGAGAGTCCTCACGACTTTCTTTCTCTCTCTGATGATCGGTTTTGATTTTCATGGGTAGCCTCGGGACAATTTTAATTTCACTTTTGGCAACCCGAGGGGGGGCTAAATTGAGAATGAAAATTCTAATTAAACCCCTTTGTCAAAAATTGAGAAATTGCGGGTGCCATTGGGCCAAGATGAAAATTTGAACTATTAGAGGACGATGTCACGACTCCAGAAATGCGAAAATTGAAAATTACAGAACTAAAATGGAATTTTCTACAATTTTTACAATTACTCTAAAAATGAGATTAACAAAGCGACTCCTGATTTCAGATTGATTTTTTGCAATTGTTCTTTGGCCGAAATGAAGAGAAAATAAAAAATAAAAATAATACTTATATATTTTATATTTTTGTGGCCTCCAATGCAATTTTATTTTCAATATTTTACCTAATTTTTTAAAAATATATTAAAAAAATGTAAATATAATATATATATATGAAAATTATCTTTTGTTCAAAAATGGTAGGCCTAAGCTCGGCGAAGGCTTCCAAAGTTTATTTTGTAATTTTCTCATTTTTTCTGATTTTCTATGAATTTTCGAAAATAAATACCGAAAAAATACTGAAATTGAAAATCATTTTTTTGCCAAAATTGTTCCCTAAGCTTGGCAAGGGGGTCCCCAAAGTGCAAAATTTTTTTTTTTTCATTTTAGAAAATTTGATATGGATTTTCTATTAATTTTAAAGAGAAAATTGAGTGGAAAATCGGTGTTCAACAATCATGAATTTTTTTTTTTTTTTTTGGGCTCAACCCTAATGGCTACTACCAAGACCTGGCAATTGGAGCTTCAACGTCAATGGCTCGTGGCTAGAAGGTGAAAATCTGGATTCTGTGGGCAGGATTTGCAGGGACAATAGAGGTTCCATTGTCACCGAATTCACGGAGGAGGAAAAAGCAGGCTCGACGCTGGAGATTGAAACACCGGGTGTTCTACAAGCTCTGCGGGTGCTGGAGATTGAGAAGAAAAGGCAAGAGCAACAGAGGGCTTCGTCTCGTTCTGTGGCGTGATCATACGAGAGAAGCTAAGGGTAGATATTCTTGCTGACAACATATCTATCCCTTATCTGCTACAGGAGACGGAAGAAAGTCCATGGGGCTTCAGAGGTTTGTTTGAGGAATGCAAGGCTATCATGGCCCATCTGGCACGGAAATGATAAATGTGGTCCATGTCCCCGAGCGCAGCAAATGGTGTAGCCGATTGGATAGCGAAAGTCCATCGGCAAAAATTGATCCCCTCTAATTGGTTGGTCGGACCCCCCAAACCCCTTTGGATATTTTGTGTTGCGATTTCAAGAACATTAGTTGTTGTAATTCTGTTTCTTTTGAATGAAAGTCGTACCTCAGTTTCGACCCAAAAAAAAAAAAAATCTCTACATATGGAGCTCCCAAATTGGAGAAGGGGTTCTATTTTTCCCCTTATGGGAGGTGATGTGCAATTGATTTTCAGCGGCAAATTAGGGATTGAAAAGTTTGTGCATTGTTTTTTATTATGGATTTATACTTCTCAAAGTTAATTTCCGAGTTTGTTGATTTGACCGGTGCTAAGCATTTTGAAGCTCCTCTCACACATATTAAGTTGTAACAAAAGACCTCTAAAAATTTACTTGCGGCGAAAATTTTATTTGAGAGGTCTTTTGTCTCTCCTAATGCTAAGTGGAAGTTTGCAACAGGGGTATATATTAATTGAAAATTTGCTTCTGGTCTTCTATGGAAGATAATTCCAATGATTCAACTTGAGCCTATGAAATTCTTGCTCCTCTTGGACAAGTTGATTATTGATGTTTCCAATGGAATGATGTTAGGTCCTCATTGCATGAGAGATAATGAGAAAGAAGTCTTGAAAAGAGAATCGAAATGAAGGAAACTCAATTAAAAGCATTTGAAAAATAGAAAAGAAAAAGGTCCACACTCTCCAAATGCGGCTAGCGCATATGATGCCACATGTGATGCTGCAAGACATCGCGCATCATTGAAATAGCGTCGAATGATTGTTTCAATCAGGTCGTAACTCGTAAGTTTCATGGGAACTAACATCTATTTCGGGATTCTGGTGCCTGAATGACACGTCTGAGTAATGTGGATAACGGCAAAAAACTACATGCAAGGATGCAGCTCTCTGGAATCAGACGTCCTCAGAGTTGTCTATATACTACTGTAGGAATCCATATAATGAACCAACGAAGAAAAGAATAATCTGCATCGTATATACCAAACCTTCGGCCTGCCAAAGAGTTGTCAAATGTTGTCAACGTAAACCTAGTACCTTTGCATTGTCATTTAATAAGAAAAAAGCATGAAATTGGATCTCTACAGAGCCTCACACCAAAATGATTTCCTGCGTAAGATAAGTTGTTAATATCCCTCTTTCGGTAAATTTAGAGCTTATTGCGGGATGATGGGTTCATCCCGCTTTGTTCAATGTAAAGGAAGTTTTGAGTATTGCAGTGGAGGAAGGGTTTTTTGTGCACCATCCACAGAACATAGTATTAACCAGAAATGTATCTTTCAACTAACATTAAGAAAGTGTAACTGTGGAACTTCTTTTCTAGCATTGAAAAAACCTTCGTTGTTCAGTGCCAGAAATCTAATTCAACCTTGAATCAGGTGTTCTTTTACACCTCGCTAAGTAGTTCGTACATGAGAACACGTACTCCTACGGGGAACATCAGCCCTTGGAAAGGTGAAAAAAAATTTTACCTGTTTCTAAAAGGAGTGCAAGATCACTTAAAGCAACAGAAGCAAGCCGTTCCCAAACTCAAAAATTCGATATATCAACCATTCCAATTACATCTTCCATAGTTCAGTCATCACTTCTTCTAATTCAACACCATTCAGCACAAAAGAAAGCATTGCAACATCAACATGAGTTCGGCAGAGGTGTTGCGAGGGTCCAAAGGTTTAGCTAATCCATGTTTAGAAAATCAGCACATCTTTATGTTCAGCATATCCAAGTCCAGCAAATCCATTTTCAGCACAACCACCTGCATCACATCTAACTCCAGCACAGTTCAGTCCAGGCGCAGATTCAGTGTGGAGCATGACTTGCATTCCTTCTTAAAATTTTGTGGATTATGCCACTACAAGGCAACTGAATTACCAAACAGAAAGCATGTTATGATGGCGGTCGGTCCATTGAAAGAATCATAAAACAACTGCCCCAGTTCAGTTTTGAAAATAGAGAGAAATATTTTGACAAGGTTATCCTCTCAAATATTGGTTACTACTGGATTCTAACACAAAAGGACCATATCTAGGTCAAAGCAGCAACTGGATTCTCATACAAAGAAACCAATTGAGCATATTAGTCTGGTCATAATGGAAGCAAAGTGAACTACTCACCTTTTTTCTCTCAGATCTAATAACACTGGATTGGGACCTGACAGCTCCAGTTCGTGTTAGCATCTGCTTGTCTGCTAGATTGTCCCTTCCACCGTGGCTGGTCTCTGATATTTTTTGGTCTCCCCTTTCCAGCCTGCATAGAAAACATACACAAGTTTTAGCGAATATACTCAACTAACCAATGTATTATAATCCTCGCAATTTTTCTTAGGTTTCAAACCTTTGGGATATGCACTCTAACCTGGGTCTCCTTGGGAGCTTTCTGAATGGAGGAGGCGTTATCAGCTCATCAGTGAACACTGGCTACATTTTTCTTCCCGTCCAATGCTGCCAATAAAAATTGGTAGCATTTTCATATTTGTCTTCTAAAAACAATCATCAACATAACTATTAACCTTGCACTTCACATAATTGGTGCATCTGGCTTCAGGGTATTCCTAAGATGTCCCACTATCTACAAACCCATGTCCTCCCTACCAAATCCGCTACAAATCTATCGTCATTAACATCAACTTCAAACTCATCTCTATAGATGCTCTTGCAACACAAAACCTAGACATCTTTGCTTCCCCTACCTTTGCCTGATTCTTGGACATAATCCCTCTCTTTATCTACCATCAACAGATTTTTCTAATACATTCTCTCCATCAATGTTGTTCTTATCCCCTATAACATATCAATAATTGTGCAAGGAACATTTATGGGAATTGGAAAAAACTGTATATTGTATCAGCTTGCCCTTTCATAAGTGGAGATAGAATAAAGGTAGCTTGAATGCCTGGATCATGCCGAGAAAGTTTCAAATGGCATCACATTCAAAGTACAACGATTTTCTCCCTTAAACATTTATTGCAATACGTGTAAATGTGCCTTGATATGTTAGAGGGATAACAACAATATTGATGGAGAGAATGTATGAGAAAAAGAAGTTGACAGTGGATACGAGAGACGAATTATGTCCAAGAATCAGGGAAAAGGTAGAGGAACCAAAGGTTATGTCTAGGTTTTGTGTAGCAAGATCATGTATTAGTGATAATTTTCAAGCTGACATTGATAATGATAGATTTATGGTGGATTTGGGAGGGATAACATGTGCTTGCAGAAGGTGGGAGGTCTCGGAAATACATTGTAGTTCTTAATGAACCCATTAAAAGTCTCACTCTAATTGTCCTCAATGGCATCACATTTCTATCCAGCTTTCATGAATGCCCTGCAAAAGTGCTCTGCCATAGTCTCATGAAGTCTTTATAGGCATGAACAAACTCCCGCTTCATTTCTTGAATAGTTATGTTCAATTTAGTCTGACCGACCCCACTCTTCAAGGTATAACCAGCAATTCTATAGCTTTGTTTTAGCGTATAGGTTGCCAGTGTGGCACAACTCGCTACTCAGGCTTCAACCCCCAAGAGAGTGTTCAACAAGACCAGTACATATCACATATTCTCCAGACTCCATAAACACCCAATTTGAGTGTAGTTGACATAGGGCTGTCCATCTGTGGCAAAACAACAAAACACCTGTTTAAACTTTGACCTTTGTTAAATACCGATACAGAATTGTCAATCAAATCAAATCAAATGACCAAACCCTACCGCAAACACAAAAATAAGATCTAAGTAGGCTGACCAATAAATTAGATGTTGAGTAGATCGTCAATGTCGTCATTTCCCACAACAAAACCCCAAGACTTTGTCATTGCTAGGAAAAGCCCCAAATGTTGGCCCAATCAGTGAATCGAATAATGTGAACCTCGTAATCAAGAAATCAGTTGAATCGAAGCCTCCATTTTGATAAATCTTGGTCCCTAAAGCACAGATTTGGCAAGGAGACAAAATTCCCTTTTCAATTGAGCAAAGACTCAAATAAAAACCCTAAACCTTTGCCCCAATTTTCCCTAATTCCATCCTTCAGAAACCAAGAGAGAGCTTTGTGACGTCATTTTGAGTAAACTTGAGACATGTTCATAGCCACGTTGAATCCATCTGCTTGGCATTTTTCAGGCATGCTGCCATGTTGTATTTCTAATGGCAGTTATGGACAGAACCATGACGGAATGTTGGGACACCGGTACAAATTTTGATAATTTGTGAGACGAAAAAAAGATGGGATATCGGTGTCCCAAGGGGAAAGTTCAGGATGTGTAAATCATCAAACTGACAAGTATCTTTGAACTTATCCATCTTTTGACAAAAATAAATGGAGTTCAGAGCACCAACTTGATGATTAAGAAAGGGTGGACATGTAGATTATAGACAGGGTACTCCTTATGCACACATGTAGTAGTCTCAAGGATGAGTTTGATTATATAGGTTCAGTTAGAAATTGCATGCATGTCTACTAAGATTTGTCTCCTGCTACCAGCCATGCGTAAAATGTAGCTCCTAGCCTCCTACCACCCTGAACTCCAACCAGGAAATCCATGATGTGAAAAGCTATCCTATTATTTTATTAGGACTCAAAGTTTGCAAAATATGGAAAGACAATGAGCTTCAGAGAGTATCTAGGAAGCAAACCAAAACACATTCATGAGAGGGATGGTCAAATAAGTTTTGCTTAGATAGGACTCTCCAGAATAATTTCCTTGGCCAGGATTGCCTTGATTATTTACTTCTCACAAGACAATTGACTCCAGTAGTTTACGCACTACCTTCTTACTGCAGAGGCATTGTTGACAATGAACTTGACTTATAAATGGCATCAATTTGTCATATCGAAGCAACCATGCAAGTCAATATATGCTGCTAAGGTCAATAATATCTAACAGCAGCAAACAAATGCAGTAGTTGCTCCGTCAATTGTTGTCACTTGCATCACCAGTAAACAAGTCACAGCAGAAGGAGGAGAGGAAAAGTGAATAAGAACTTCCATGTCCAACTGTGGATGCACAATCATAAAAGCTGAATAATTCACAAGAACCAAGTTGAAGGCCAAAAAAGCTTATAACAGGATTTTAATGCTCTTACCAAAATTGAGATCTTCTGGTTCCTCTAGCTGCTCTACAGCTGCAAAGTTCCCCCCACTGGCTCTTTTTCTTTGATATTTTAAGTTCACTATGAGGCACTAAGGGGTTGCCATCCCATGAATAAAAAGAGCTCGTATCCAAAAAGAGTTTCATTCACAAGACAAAAAGCATTTGCATCCAAGAGTATATTCCCCCAATTCCAAGGGTGTAGAACTTTAAGCCAATTTTGGAATAAGATATTGAATAGAGGACTCTTCATCCTCAAAAGCTCTCTTGTTCTGCCCTTGCAAACCAACCACAAAATCAAAAGAGAGGCTGATGATACCCAATCCAACTGGCGGCGAGTGATAACAATACCTTGATACCCAAATTTGTTGCTCAATTGATCAGCTCTCACCCAACAAAGCCCCATAGAGGCGCAACAGGTTGCCCAAAGAGCACTCATCCAAGGATAATGAAGAAGGTGCAATACGGTCTCTTCCTCTCTGCCACCTACACCTAAAATATGAATGTCACTTTCCAACGTATAGACCAATCTTTAGTGTGTTATTAAGAAAAAGAGTAGCTCTAATGGATCAGTCACAAACTGCCAGAATACACAACTTACAGGACAGGGTCCACAATCTTAGTCTAAAATCTTCTGTACTTGAGATTGCATTATTTCAAGTTGCTAAATTGGCGATCTCAATTGATAAGTAATTAAACGGATGCAATGCAAGGTGAAACATACCTCTCTATGAAATGAACTTCCTGTTGCTCATTTAGAAGCTTCCCAGAGTCTAAATCTGATAGCAGGGCCTAGTGCTGCTTTTGATGATGAAGACGATACTTACTTGGTGCACATGCTTTGACAACAATGGTCTCACGAAGCTTGTCCACCTCGACTGCTCAAGTTAACTTCTGAGATTTAGCAGAAAAGTAGACTTCTCTTACAGGAGAAAGATATGTCAATTCACGTTTTGGTCCCCCGCTGTTCACACCTGCATGAATATCCTCACGGAAACATTCCATTCCAATACAAACTCTCAAGGTGAATGACACTGCTTTTGGAGTTTTGTAATAGGTAGCGAAGTAGGTCACTTTCCTCAACTCATTGGATCCTCCAAACAACTTCAGGTCCAGAAAGATAAACTGTTTCAACTCTTTTCCCATCGTCATCTCTAGCCACAGTCTATTCTCCCTGGAGATGTTGCGCAAAGTAATCTCTAGCCGTATACCAACAGGTAAACCATGAATAAAACGAATAGGATTTTCTGAATCATTATCAGGGACAGTAATTTCTGCAGATAAGCTCAGGAGTGTTCTTGAGAGCTCAAATTGCTTAACAGAGAAGGCATCAAGCATCTTCCTTAAGAAATGAGGAAGGGAAAACATGCTGCCTGCAGCAGAATGAATATCAGGCATTGACTTCTTCAGTTCAGATAGGAACAAGGAAGGCCCAACACCATGTTCTTGTTGAAGGCACTCCACCCGTGACAATACAGCTGCTAGCCTTTTCAAATTAGTAATATAGCTGCAGCCTGTCAAGTATTTCGAAAAATTCAATGTCAAGGAAACACTCGTAAGTTCCATGAGGTACAGCTCATCTTCTTTAGACAACCCTATGAACCTGCACTTCAAATCCCTGAGTGTCCTCTCTAGCTTTACCAGTAGAATATCCAGCTGACTAACTACTCTACAACACTGACCAACGGTGGGTTGACAATAGGGCCAAGTGCTAGCAAGCAACTTCAAAGTCCTTATATATTGCAAAGTGAATGCTAGTGCTGGAGAACCCATGCCTTTTGTCTCTAGTGTCTCCAGCTCTTCCTCACAAACCCTATCAGGAAAAGGAGGGTTTAAATCATTGTAGCAAGACAACCTTGTACATATGCACAACTAGAAGAATTTGAAACATGCATAGGGCAGAGGGGACGATCAATGATATCATTCAAATGATGAAAATCAGGAACTGCAAAGGATCACAAGACCTAGGATCATGAATCAACATTGGGAATTTAAGGCAGCTTAGAAAAAGGCACTTTTTAAAAAAAAAAAAGAAAATCAATAAAGCAGAATATATTTCAAAGTTGGCCCCAATCAAAATAACATCGTAATATTTCAAAAAATGGAATAACTTAAGAACGAATTTAAATGAATAGGTATACGTTGGTGAAAAATTGAGGAGTTTGATATCCAATACGAGTCAAATCCAAACAATTGAAGTTAAAGCAGAACAAAAAAGTTAGAAGCATAAGTTATCCCAAAACCCAGAGAAGATCAACATTATTACAATGGTAAGTAGCCAAATAGGACAAGTGAAGGCACGCAATCCAACTGCTGTGTTTGACTGGATAGTCATATGGAATTTTGGTACATGATCGATTTGATTGGGCACAAAATAATAAAATTATTGCATCATGTTTACAATGAGTATATTTCATTTTGGAAAAGAAAACTGATAAAAGACAAAGATCAACAAGAATCTCAATCATTATAGTGCCTAGACCTTAGAAAGTCAATCTATAACAATCCAACTCCCAGTCTCTATCAGTTTCCTAATTAATAAGCCTCTTAAATATCAACTGCTAATTGATCTTTATAAAAGTCCTGCGGTTTTCACGTGGAGAAATAAACAGCAACATAAACTTAAGACTGCATTTGTTTGGACCAGCCAAATAACAACTTGAGTAAGACAGGGAGATGGACGTCGCAATTAGTAATGATTATCAAGTATTCATGTACAAGTTTCATCAGACATCAGCAGTTTAGTTTGGCCAAAAATTTATTAGTATAAACAGAACAAATTTGATATTGCATCTGAATGCTGCTCCAGCAGGATGTTAATCCAAACAACTTTAGTAGAAAGTGCCAACTCTATTTCACACTAAGTGTAAAGAAAGAAAGACCCTGTCATATTACTACCTCAAAATCTTTAATACTTCATTTGTAAAGCCTGCTTTTACCAAGGGCCAGAGGGCTTTGACCTTGGTAAAGATACCATTCAGGAACTCAGTTAAATCATCATGAATCTGTAGCTGTTCTGCAGTTAACTTTGGTTCCTCTCTTGGCTGCCAGAATCTCCAGGCATATGTCTTCATGTGCTCAAAGCCAGGTTCCGTCAGGGGAAACTGATCAAGATCATTTATCTTGTTGCTAGCTAAACTTGCAGCCCCATCTTTACCCATATTCGCTAATATCTGCTCTACAAATTCAGAAATGCTATCTTCCCTGCAACTACTGCCCTTAGAAAAATATGTGAATAGGGCATTTTGACTAGTAATATCCCCAACAGCATGAGAGATCCTCCCCAATAGGGTGACTGCATAAGAAAAAACTCTTGGAGGAATTTCGCCAATATTTTGTTCGGCAAAGATAGGGGCCGCTATGAATAATACAAGCAAAGCAGCTACTCTGGCACAATCCAAGCTCAACTTGCCATCAGAAGAAGGCTCTATCTGATCCATGGAACAGAAAAGATTAGATAAAACTGAATGGACTAGAGGATTATATGAACCTTAAAAGCAGTAACTTAACTGCAAATGAAGATCAAGATACTTCCAATTGATGACAAATTCAGTCATCAAAATCATCAAGATCAACATCACATTTATCCTAAACCAGTTGGAGTCGGCGGTCGATGAACCCGAATAGAAAAGCACAAAATATACTAAAATAAAAGCAAAGATATTGATACAAATATAAAAACATATAAAGAAAAAGGACTAACAAGACAATCTGAAACATAGGAAATCCGCCTCTCCACAATGTAAATAGCTTTCCTCCATTCCGTCCTAAGAAAGACCATACGCCAATTTTTTCCCACTTCATTAAATCTTGTTTTGCTAACTTCCCCCAAGTAAGTTTCGGTCAATCTCTTCCTTTCTTCATGTCATGCTCTCGGTAACGAACTTCTATTTTTATCGGGGCATCTAGGGATCTGCGAAGAATATATCCAAACCATTTCAATCTATATTCTCTCATCTTCTCTGCCACCAGTACTCTTCCAACTTTTCGTCGAATGTCTTTATTTCTTATCTTATCCACCTTAACATCCTCATTTCCGTTACCCTCATTTTTGCTCATGTTGCTCTGTGTTTGCCAACATTCAGCTCCGTATAGCATTGCAGGTCTTATTGATGTTCTATAAAATTTTCCTTTTAACCTAAGAGGGATTTTGCGATCACACAAAAACCCTAATGCACTCCGCCATTTCATCCAACCTGCTCTAATTTTATGGCCGACATCCTCATCAATCTCTCCCCTCTTATGCAAAATTGATTCCAAATATCTGAAAGCATCTCTCTTAGGTACCTTTTGTCCAAGCAATCCACGAATTCTTGATCTCCTCTCTTGTCGTGACAAACTCACACTTCATGTATTTCGTCTTACTCTGACTTAACGTAAATCCTTTAGACTCTAACGTATTTCTCCATAATTCTAATTTAGCGCTAACCCCAGTCCTAGTCTCATCAATAGCACAATATCATCTAGGAATAGCATACACCACGGCACCTCATTTGGATATCTTTTGTTAGCTCATCCATATCTAGTGCAAAAAGATAAGAACTCAAAGTCGAACCTTGGTGTAAACTTACTGTGATTTGAAAATAACTTGATGTGCTTTGTCTCTTCTGTCTAAGCTCTTCCCGATTGGTTGCCTGGGG
>JAGVVM010006502.1:0-36036 GCA_019149425.1 Psidium friedrichsthalianum
TTGTTTTCCTATTAAAGGGACCATGGAAAACAGGGTCTAACCAATCTGGGCTCAAGCAGGGGCGTTTGGAGAAGGACCAAGCCCATTGCTTCTTGAAGAAACAGTATAGTGGAGTGAGCGGCCAGGTTGGTTATTTTTGGGCAATGTGTCGAATCAGGCCCCACGGCTTCAGGAAACAAACCGCTACCCATTCATCAACCGAAGCTATCTGCCGTCATGCCGTCCATATCATGGCAGTGCCCGGAGCCCAGGCGACACCACTCTACAGTTTTTGGCCGAATGGACGAGGAATTCCGACTCACCATCAACAACTCATCGGACCAAACAATATTTGGGAAACTTGGGCTCGTGATTTTCATCGCGCACTAGTGACGAGGGACAAAGACAGTTTCCTCGCTGTAACCAGCCTTTTCCCAACTGATGACCGGCTTCATGACATTGGTGTAATTGCAAACAAACTTGGCACACGGATCGGGGATTGTATAGTTCCAAAAATCGCGGCTAGGTTATCACCAAATGAAGACTCAAAAAACAGTGTGGGAAAATATTCGTTGAAATCTATGGGGAAATTAGATAGAGCCAGAATTTTTTCACCTCGCCTAGACTTGTCAGAATTGATGAAACAAGGTCAACCTCTAGTTACGGCTTGTTTCACTCGACTCTCGGCCCTCTAGAAAACGAGCTCGGATGCGGCTGAGGAACAATTAGAGGGTCTTGACATACTTTGAAGCCATTCCGGGCCACCATAGAATGAGAAATGGTGATGAGGTTTCTATTGAATGAGAGTTACTCACCATTGTGATGGAAACCCGTCCATGTCCGCTCGGTTTTGCATTTTACCCAGGCCGCCCCGTCAGCGAGGATCGGTCAATAGGCCTAAGCTACCGGCTGATACATGCGCACGATTGAGGTGAGATGAGGTTGTCACGCTGTGGGCTCTGCAAAGGCAGTTCAGCTGGAGAAATTACATTTGCTCCCTATCTATTCTACTGCGGTGCAGGGTTGTTCGAATAGGAAGAAGATGGAGATAATAAGAGGAGCAATGTGGACTGGCCCCGATTAGAAAAGGAGAAATCCTAACGGCCAATGATTCAGTTGTCCGAAAATATCTAGGGGATCATATCGCGCCCATTTTTAGCACCTAGCACTTGTGTAAGCCTCTAATAGGCGCCACATAATGCAATGCAATTGCAAAGGGGGAGGTGCTGGCCAGAATTTTAAACAAAAGGTAAAGTTTTGGTACATTATTGCGAACACCCACATCACACCATTTACACATGCTGGAAATTACATGGAAAACCCAAATGATAGAGGAAAAAAGGGAGGGTCGAACGAGAGATGATTGAATTATTTTGTTTTATCAGGTTTTCAGCACAAGAACTGAAAGGGGCAAATCGAAATATTTACCCATGATGAATACCAGAATATTCATGAAGGCTCTGGAGTCAACTGAGTACTACCACCAAGACTATGAGTTTTTCAGGTACACTTTGCAAGCAGAATTCTTTTTCAGTTGAAGCTGACAAATTGATTATAGTGCCTAGTAGTGATCACATAATATGCAATGAGCATTTATTCTATCATACCAGGAAAAAAGACCCTACTTTTCCACATTAATGCGCCTACCAAATGGGAAATATCACTCATGGTCACTTAAAATTGGCACCGTTTGTCTCAATCCCAATATGGTCCTTAGGAATGTCTTATGTATGTTCTGATTTTGAAATTCAATCTTATATTTGTCTCCAAAAATTTTTTGTGAGGTTTGTTGATGTCATTTTCAATTCTAAAAAATTGTCTCTTTCCGACCTTTCGACGGTGAACTGATGTGGACTGGGATAGCGTTGTAGATGGACTATACTTTTGGACTAGTTTTTCCAAAGGATTTGATCTTTATGTTCAATTCCTTGCATAAGATATGCTTCATGTAATATCACCACAATTAATGACACCTTATTTCCATCAATGTCTGGAGTCTAGTGCTCGTTTTCCTCACCCACCACAAAGTCTATGTGTCCGTTGGCCCAAAGCAATCCCACATGTTATTTCCAACTAGTCTAATCTTGAGCTATTAGTGCTTGCGTATGATTCATGTCAAATATATGGGGACCCCTTATCACTTATCCACCATCGGCACGGATCTTTATTTTTTCCTCACTATTGTGGATGATTCATTCTCGTGCTACAGGATTAGTTCTAATGCAATCGAGTGACGTCAAACTTTTTCCAACTATCGAACCTTTTCACTTTTTCGCCTTGATTAAAAATCAATTAAAACAAATCTAAATCCAACACATTCGTACAGATATTGTTATGGGCCCCCCATTCGCGTGAATTTGTCCACTACCGAATGTACGAATTTCTTTCTTCTCATGGAATTCTCCATGAAAGTCTCTTGCACTTATACCCCTCAACCCGAAATGGGGATTGCGTGAATGTAAACATTGAATCCTCTTAGAAAGTGGCCTGAGAGCTCTCAAATACAAGCATTGTACATGGAACCTTTTGGAGAGATTGTGTGTGATACAGCTGCTATATTTAATTAATCGCCATGCAAACTCGAGTACTTGAAAGTAAAACTCCTTTTGAGATACTTTTTGGGAATGATCGGTCAGAAATTGATCATCTAAGGTTTTTGGATGCTTATGTTATGTATTAACTGTATAGGCCCTAGGGACCATTCAAAATGGGTCCCCATGCCATATTCGCGTTGTATTTTCATGGGGGATATCCTTACCATAGATAGAAGGGTTATAGAATTATGCAGATAATCTATAGGTTGCTTCGTGGTAAGCCATGATATTGGTTCTATGAAGATATATGTCCATTTAATGAGGTGATGACTTCGAAGGGGAGGTAGTCATTAATCATCATCAATTTTTATTTGGGAGAAGGATTTATCTTTGCCCTAACACAATGTTATCTTCATTGCTGGTCAAATTTGGGTACAACAACTCCTCCTCTTCTGACCAAGAGATAGAATCTCCAATATATCATCTAAGGAGAGGTCGCGACCCTCCCCGATTTGGAGAATTTTTATTGATGGATCCTCGAGGGAGAGTTAAATGGATTGCTCGGCCCATGTCTGGGAATTGGGTTTGGTTTGTTTTAGCTCAGGCTCTCCCAGGCTCATATCAAAATCGCGTCAGGAAACTTTTAAATTAGGGCTCGCCATGGTCTGTGTCGGGGGTGACATGTGTATCGGTATACGTGGCATTTGAAGTTGCACCAGTCATTCTTTAGTAGGCGTTTCTCATGACTAGAAAACCTTTTATCGAGCGATTTGGATGGGTATCGCTTGATTTCTGCGAAAACCCAAGATATTTGGGTGTCGGGGTTAGGTTATGTCAATATTGCTCATGACGTCCTTTCAGTACTTAAGTTAAAGTGATTTTCCTAATCTCTAAAAGAATTCGGGCAGGCGAGAGATTGGTAAGGTAGGGTCCCCTAAGAATCTAACGAGTTCATCGCAAAATAGGAGTATCTGTCTATCAATCACAATCACAAAATATAACTGTCGCGCAAACAAGGGAACAGTGCAGGGAGGATAATCGCATCGAATAAGTCAACTTCAGGCTAAAGGAAAATGGGAAACAGTCCCCGGGGGGGGAAGCCTAGAAGAAAAGACACAAACTAGGGTTCAACGGTTGATTTGGACAGGGGTTTGGGTCAGGTTTGGCCAGCGGGGTGGTGGTTTTTTTGGTTGTTTTGGTTGTGGTCGGGTAAAAATGGTCATTTTGAAGGTTTTTTTTTGAGAACCGTCCAAAAAAGGTGGAAAATAGGTCAAACCAAGTTGAATGTGGCTTTTTTCTTAATTTCCACGATTTCTGGAGGAATTTTTATGAATTTTTAGGAACTTTTTATGATTTTTAACTAAATTTTTAAATTAACTTTTTATTTATTTTAGGTTATTTATTATTTAATTATTTTTTTAAAAATATTGATCTCATTTTTTTATTTTTATTGTTTTAATTATATAATAATAATAATAATAATACAATTATATTATAATTAAACAATAAAAAGAACAAAATAATTCTTTTTTAATAATTCTCTTCATTTATTATTATATAAATTATAATTTTTTATTTTTTATTTAATTTTTCGGACAGGGTCAGGTCGACCCGGCCCACTTGCTCGAGGCCCACACCTAATCCTCAAACCCTAGACCTAAAACGACACCGTTTGGACTTTTATTAGTTTTCTATTTTTCCAATTTTATTTGATTTTCTGAATTTTTTTTATTATTTTTTTATTGTTTTTATTTATTATTTGTTATTCGGACCGGGTCAAATGGACTCGGCCCACTATTCTGACCCGACCTAAGGCCCAGATACCTGGCCCAACACTAAACGACGTAGTTTTAGGATTTATTATTTTGAATTTTCGAAATTTTTAGATTTCTAATCTATTTTTTTATTTTCCCGCCTGAATACCAATCCTACGCTGAAACTCTCCACGTGGCCAAAATCTGACCGTCCACCTCTCATACTTGCATCTATGGCCTAGATCAAAGCTCCAGACTCGATCGTCGTGCCGCTCAAACAACATGCTAGATCTACGGCCGAAATCATTTTCTAATTTCAATCCTGACCGTTCATTGCCTTGAATAGGCAATTGACAGCTTGTTGGAAAATAGAATATAGCTCACCATGAATAGGCCCAATATTTGTTATTTCATGCACAACCCGAAACAATCGCATATGGAATGCAACTCAGAAGGTTGTGAAGTATTTAAAAGGTATTTAAGGCGTGGAATACTTTTATCTTGTGATTCTGATGTGAGGATGATAGCCTATTGTGATACGGATTATGCTACTTGTCCAATGACCCAAAGATCATGGCTGGTTTTTGCATTAAATTGGGAAGATCTTTGATTTCATGGAAAACAAAAGAAATAGTCGATTGTTTCATTATCATCAGTTGAATCAGAATATCGAGCTATGGAAAAAACCGTTTGTGAAATAATCTAGATACGAGGGTTTACTCTTTGACCTTGGTGTACGAATGTCACGACCTAAAATTTTGTGAATTTCAAGTTAACGGATTATCAGGTTAATCAAATTAACTAACTAATTCGGACTTTCCCTCTTCTTATCGAATCGCAACTTTGGTTCAGTATTTAATATGCGAAGATTTTCAATAGAAGTCGCCACTAATCGTTCTTGGTAGGTCGATTAGAAACCTAAGTAAATTAGTGGGAGAACTAAATTACTTCTACGAACCAGCGATTCAAAGTTCGGGGACTGATTACGCTAGATTACTCAAAATGCCCTTTCGGTACCATTTTATTTCATGAAAAAATCATTTGAGAAGGCAGCATTAATCGATTTTAACCTAAGTCACTAACAAGGTTATCATGCGGGTGCATAGACAATTAATTGAACATTCAGAAATCAAATAAGCTTAGGGGCATGTGCCACACAAAATATTTTTTTGTTAGTTTTGTTCTTTCTTTTATGAATGATGAAAAGTTGTACTATATGCAATGCATAAGATTACTCTAAAATACAATGGCATAAATTAAATACAAATCTAA
The DNA here is from genome assembly GCA_019149425.1 of Psidium friedrichsthalianum. Lineage (NCBI taxonomy): Eukaryota > Viridiplantae > Streptophyta > Magnoliopsida > Myrtales > Myrtaceae > Psidium > Psidium friedrichsthalianum. The sequence continues at coordinate 5,540 of JAGVVM010006502.1, forward strand.
AAAATTCAAAATGACATGACATAAAATGACCTGGTAAAAATGACATGACACAAAATGATATTGCATAAAATATGACATGTCAATAATAATGTGGCATAGATAATGTAGCAAACATGATGTGACATATGCGAATATGACATACGGATGCGGACATGACATGCAAATACGGCATGCGAACATAGATATACGGATACGACATGCATATGTTTTAGTAACAGATATATATAAAAAAAACAGTCAAAGAAATTTATGATTTTACCAAACAAGTTCGATAAATATGTAATGAAAAGATGCAATATAAAAAGCAGTAAATAAAGATAGGCATTAAAATTCCCTGAAGCCGAAACGGAAAGAGGAGTGAGTTAACGATTTCTGTGTAGTGTATGACCTCCTAGCAGGGGGCTCGGCACTCCTACGATTCTAGGGTTTGATAATGTGGAAATCAAAATACAAAAGATGAAATAACAAGATATTTTTACATACCAAGTAGGAGGTAGAACCTACCGCAATTTGGGGTTCGGATCTTTTAAGCAAAAAATGTAAAAATACAATACGAATACGGCATATAGAGACGAAAATATACAAATACGACATAGCATAATCAAAAATTAAATCAATCTATTTAAACAACGAAATTCTCGAAGAATTTTAATGGTGAGGATCGTTACCTGATTTGAATGATTTGATCGCCGAATTCGAACCAACGTATCACCCCTGTGGATCAAGATTGCGGCTCGAACGATGATGAGAATTCGTGACTTGATGTTTGATAGTAGAGAAATTGGTGATGGTAACACCTAGTTTTAAACTCTCACCATATTCAAGATTCTCTTTTGGAAAAGAATTCTTTCTCTCTTTTTGATTTTTTCTTTCTCTTCAATTTTTTTTTCAATCCCCAAAAACTCTCTTAAACATTCAAAATTTTCTCTCTAAAAAAAAAAAACCCTTCTCCAGGTCCCTTCTTCCTTCTTTTATAGCCTATTCATATATCTCATTCTCTATGTCATCCTTCATTCTCCATCTCTATCTCCCATTCTAATTTCTTCGCTAACTCTTATTCATCTCCATCTTCTCTTCTCCATTTCCATCTTCTCTTCTCTATTCCCATCTTATTTTCTCCATCTATTCTTTTCCATCTTTCTTCATCTTCTTTGCTCTATTCTAATTTCTCCACTAACTTTTCTTTTAGTTATTTACAAAATAATCCCTCGAGTGTTAGGTATTTGCACTTTAGTCCTTGAGATTTTAAGTATTTTCAGTTCAGTTTCTGAAGAAACATTTTTTTTAAGTCCAAATCTTTACACAATTTTCGACACACCTCCCTTATGCTTGGTCGAAAATTTACCTCATGTCTAGTTCAATCACTTTCAAATTTAAACTCATTTCGATATACCCATTGATATAAAATGCAATGCATGAGGAAATATTTTTTGTGAGAATTAATTCTTATTTTTTGTACAATATAAAAAAATTAAAATTTAGGTGTCAATAGCATTTATCCCCCCCACCAATGGATTTAGAATGATGAAAACATATGGTAGAGGTCTTGGATTTTCATGGGTGCCCTTAGAAAAAGTTTAATTTCATTTTTGTTAACTTAGGGGCTAAATTGAAAAATACAAAATTCAACTAAGGCCCTTTTGCAAAATTGAGTCATTCCGGGTACAATTGGGCCAAGATAAAAATTTGGACTATTAGAGGACAATATCATAACTCCTAAAGTGAAAAATGAAATAAATTGACTCAAATTGAATTTTTTAGGCCCGATTCGAGATTATACTCATGAAGGAATATATGACCTCAAATTGGATTTTTCGAATGTGTGATGGCCAACATGAAAAGGGATTTAAAAGAAAAATATTGACTATTTTTTTTATTTTTGTGGCCTCAAATGTTATTTTTCCGAATTTTCAAGCATTTTTTTATTTTTCAAAAAATATTAAAAATACGAAAAATATGAAAATCACTTTTTGTTCAAAATTGGTTCTTTAGACTTGGCCAAGGCTTCCAAAGTTAATTTTGTAATTTATGATTTATGAATTTTCTATTAATTTTTTAAGAGAAATGTGATTAAAAATCAGGTGTCAACAACGAATCAATGGACCAAGCATAATTTTCTATGACAATGATGCGGCACTTAAACTAGTAGCGAATCCCATTTTTCATGAAAGGACAAAACATAAAGAGGTTGATTGTCATTTTACTCGAGATAAAATCCAAGAAGGAATTGTTTCAACAAGAGGAATTGAAATTATTGAATAGCTTGCAGATATCTTTATCAAACTGTTGTGTCAAAGATAGCACACATATCTATTGAGCTTACATGCCACCAACTTGAGGGGGAGTGTTGAAGATAAGATTTGATTATGTGTATCTTAGATTGATTAATTCATATATCTTAGATGGATCCAACGAATATTGGTGAATCGGTATAAGATGGAACGAATCATCTTGTTTCTTTTTTCTATTCCTCTTCTTATAATATATACGTTGGTGTAAATGTAAGAAAGAAGAAAAAAGAATACAATTATTTACTCTCCCAATCTCTTGTCATTTCTGTCACTATGACATGAAATCTAACCTAGCAAAATGATATGCAAAACGTGACATGATATGACATGCTATATAGATATGATGAAAATGATGTACAAGAGCGTATTATATCCCTATATTAGATAAGAAAATTTGAGGGATTAATTACGCAACAATTAATCCAACATGCAAACAAGATTTTAAATTAAAAGTCTTATGTTCTAAATGACATGAACGATGCAATGATGATAGATGGAAAAACGGACATATTGTAATATGAATGAAACATGACAAATAATTAAACTATATGAGATGCAACTGAATGATTTCTTTCTTTTATTATTATGAATTTTAGGTTTTATGAGGTACTTAAAGGGAATTGATCTAAAAAATTGACATCAATTAACATAAGTTAGGAAATAGATTCCTCAAATCCAATTTTATATTAAATTCATCTTGATAGTTAAATTCCGAAAAATTCATTCAAGACCAAGATATGATTTTTTTTATAATTTTTCTAGAAAATGAATCAAATAATAGAATAATAAACATTGAGTATAATACACCTTGATTCCGAAATTTTTCGATAAATTCATGTCATGTCCAAAGGTTTGGGTCGGAAGTAGAATTATATTCACGTCATACCCAAGGGATTGGGTTGAATGGTGAATTGAGGTATTGGATTAAAGTCATACCCAAATGTTATGGATCGGATAGTGGAATCCAATTTCATGAAATTGTCGCTTGATCCCAAGGGTACGAGATGTGACATACAATTCCAATATGCAGATTAGATCGTATTTCGGAAGGGCAAGTCAGATAGTCATCCTATTGCACATATTTCCTCGGGACTTAGGCACATTAGGCACATGGGAGTATGTATTATACTTGACGTAGATTATAAATTCGTTGAATTAAAGATGACATGATATAAATTAAAATAAATAAATAAAATGGAATTCCAGATGGAATGAAAAGCATGTGCTAAATTTAAAGGGCAGTTATCCTATCATGAAGGATCACATCTTAAAAGATATGCAAGGATATCCACGAGATAGGCACAATATTCTACAAAATATGCTTAGGACCCAAATAATTCAAATTAAGTAACACATATTACAAATATTCTAGAGATATGATTTGTTATCTAATTCGGATATTATCCAAATTTTGAAGCTCACAATCTTGGGTCACGGACAGCTTGGGATTGGACCTGCTCGGGGGGACGCGCTTGACGATGTGCGGTGGAGCCGCTCGCAATGGTGCTTCTGCAGTAATGCACGGTAGTTCGCAGGGTTGCGCAGCTGTTCTGCAAGATTTCCATCGAAGGAACCTGCAAATAACGATTAAAACGCAATAGGCGGATAACCAATGGTGCTGAAGCTTTGCTGGGACAGGGAAATTAGCAACAGCTTTGTTTCCCTCTTGTTGGTTGATGATTCAGAGTAGGGGTGAGCATGGGCCGGGTGAGCCGGGTCCAGACCTAGACCCTAAACCCGACCCTGTTATAACCGGTTCCCAATTTTTGGAACCGAGACCCTACCCTGTTTTTCTTGGAACTGTTTTGGAACCGACCCTCTTTTCGGTCCGATTCCAGGGTCTACCCGGTTTCCCTATTTTTAGTCATCCTCAAAAGAAAACAAATTCATGGTTCCAGAGTCTACCAGTTTCCCTATTTTTAGTCATCCTTAAAAGAAAAAAAAAAGCCAACGTGCAGAAAATATATTCACTTCACTTAGGTTGCTGTAAAAATTGGACGACACCTCTAGAGGTGAGTGTACTGTGCGTTCGTGAGGTAAGAGTATGTCGAAGGCTTAGTCACTTCACTAAGATTTTTTTTTTTAAGTAGCATGAAAACCGGTTCTATAAACCGGTCAGGGTGGGTTTTTATCTAGACCCGGTTCCGGACTGGTTCTAACCGGTCTCAAAAATTGGAACCGGTTCCCGGACCGGTTTGAATGGAAACGATTCCCGACTCTATTTTTTGGGTGGTCCGATCAGAGTACCGGGGTAACTCGATTTGGTTGCACACCCCTATTGAGAGTCTCCTCCTTCAGAACTTTTCTCGGCACTTTAGTCATGGACCATTATCTGCAAATAAGACAAAAAATCTTTCTTTTCCTATACTAAGGACAACTGTCAGAGGACGCAAAATCCAGGAATCTCTAGCACGAGTACGACCAGTTGCAAATTTTTCTAGCGAATGGTTCGGTGAAGATAAGGCTCATGGTTTCTATTTTCGACTTTTGGCTACTTTCGTTATTCTACTTTTTACTATTGCTAGAATTTGAGGACGAAAGTCGTGCTCGTGGCGCATCAGACGGCGGACAGCGGTCACAATGATGGTTTCAGGGAGAAATTGGCTTCCTCCTCTCCAATTGGCCTCAAAAGCCGCTCCTGATCCGAACCTGCAGGAAGAGGATAAGGCGTTTCTTTCTGCCCCTCTTTAGAACTCTCGAGAAGACACCACGTCCTTTTTTCCCATCCCAATCTCACGCCTTCTGTCTCTCTCTGACTGCTCTCTTTTCTTGGTACTTTGTGTACTGTGGCCATGAATTCTTCCTCCCCTCTCCTCAACTTTCGGCGGTGTATTTTCTTGAAGAGAGTCAATATCGCGTGCTATTTCTAATGGCCGCGCACTCAGTGGATGGCCCTCCTTTCATCTGTGAGGCATAAGCATGCGTATATAGAAAAAATTAGATCAAGTTAGGGGTTCCAACTTATGACTTTTTATGAAATAGACTTCGAATCACAAGATCTTTTTAATTGAGCCTAGAAGGACTTAATCGCACTTAATTAAGCTCGGATCAGCCCCTACTCCTTAAAAATTTCGGCACAAACTCAATTCAGATAATTTAATTAAGTTTAAAATCTTGAATTAAGTCCATTCACTGCCTGTTCGAATAATATGCAATTGTAATGCGACGAATGCTAAAATTAAACTATCGTACGTGAAAACTATAAAAATGATTTAACGTATTTTCTATTAGAGACTAAAGTTAGTCTCTAATTTTTTATGCAATTTATAATAAAATATAAAAAAACAAAATTTATGTGTCAACATTCAGACAATTTTCTTGTAAGTGTAGCCATGGATATGCTGTGCTCGGCATGAATCTATTAGAATTTAGATATTAAATCACATTTTTATCTAGCAATTTAAACCTTTATAGCAGTTGTCAGTGGTTTGACAAAATCTCACAAAATATTCTAGCAAGAGGTCTGATTAGGCCAAAGTTCAACCTATGTGAATGGTAGTGTTAGAATATTTATATACATTAAACCACTTCTCATCTAATAACTTAAACTTTTTAAATAATTAGCAATGATATCATAAAACATCACAAACGTGGGCTGCATCTTATTTACACCAAGGTGAACCAAATACATCTAGTGGTAAATTTTATGTAATTGTCTTATGAAATTGAGAGATTATTTCGTGATAAAATGTTAGAGCTAAACATTGTGTGAGTTATCAGACGTAATTGATAGCCGATAAATGCTAAGAGTATTTGAGCAACTTGAGTGTGATCGTTGTCTATGATGATCTATAATGAAATCTTGTGCTTCCTTCCCCATTTAATCTCCTTTCTTTGTTTGTCATCATGCTTTTTTTTTGTTGGCATAAAAATCTTCATTTATATGAAAAAATGGTACATAACTTCAAGATAAAGGCGCAAATCCCACAAAATAAATAAAATAAGTATATCTGAAAAGTGAATTAGCTTGATACTATTTGCAGGGACTGGCATATTTAAAAAGACGGATCTATCATAGCATCAAAGCTCATATGACGGTTGATCATCGAATCTCGCATCAATTTCAGCACATGCCAAGAAATTCCTTTCTAATAACTACGATCTTGCCAAAAGTGTGTGCACCTAGGTACAACATCTCTAATACCATCAACATATAGAGACCACAACAACACTAATAGGTTGAAAGAATACAAAAAATGCCTTTTAAATACCAAATCTATCTTTAAATCGAGATAGCAGAGTACCTAAATCTAGATCTAACTCTAGATCGGGAGAGAATGTGTACAAAAGATATATTAGTTAATCACAAAATTATTTCAAATAAGCCTATTGAGTGACAGCAGCAAAGGAATCTCGAAGAGTTGTGGAGCATTTAACTATCTGGAACAAGCACTTGGAGATGGAGTAAGCATATTCTGATAGAGCAGATTCTTCTCAGGTACTCATGCTTTGATCTTCAGAGCTCAATTCCGTGGAGAATGTCGAATGCCTCATCCATGATATGTACAAAAAAGCCTAAAGGATACAAGTAAAGAAACAAAGAGGGAACATAAATGGGGAGGAAGAAGGGGAGGAAGGAGAAAGTATCGGGTGGGCTAGGGCCAACACGTATCCGTGTACCCCGGCCAATCACCTATCCTTTCGTGACGCTCTCTGTCATTGTATTTAATCCCTTATTTTTTGCAACACCAAGCTTCCGTAAGAAGACCGGGAGTTGAGCACTTCAAAATAGACACCGCCACGAAAGCAGCAACTGAACACTTAGGAAGGAAAATTTTCCAGATAAACTCTCTGCTGCTATACTTGAAGAATCATTCGACATGCCAATTCTCATTGAATTGTTGATAATTTTGATCTCAACCTTGGCCCTGCTATTTCCCATCTCTCTGTACCGATCACGCATGTCCAAAGACCGTCATGATGTGCCTGAAGCCAAAGGCGGTTGGCCTATAGTCGGCCACCTTCCTCTGTTCACCAGCAAGGACCTGATGCACAAAAAGTTGGGTTCCATGGCCAACAAGTACGGACCAATTTTCGCCATAAGGTTAGGCTCTCATCGTGCAATCGTGGTGAGCAGTTGGGAAGTGGCGAAGGAGTGTTTCACTGTCCAGGACAAGGCCTTTGCCGATCGACCGATGATCACCGCCACAAAGCTCATGGGCTACAACGGTGCCATGTTCGGGTTTGGTCCTTACGGGGAATACTGGCGAGAGATGCGCAAGATTACGACAATCGAGCTCCTGTCGAACAACAGGCTTGACTCACTGAAGCACATACGAGCTTTCGAGGTCGAGACAGCGATAAAAGACTTGTTCAAGGCCTGGATCGAAAAGGGTAGGCCCAGAAGTGGGGTCCTGGTGGAAATGAAATCTTGGCTGGGAGATTTGATGCTCAATCTATCTGTGAAAATGGTAGGAGGAAGAGATACTGTGGTTCGAACGCTGACTGTGACGAGACCGAGGCAAAGAGGTGCCAAAGGTCAATCAGGAAGTTCTTCGATCTATTCGGAGCCTTCCTGTTGTCGGATTCCATCTCAGCTCTCGGCTGGTTGGACATAGGTGGTTATAAACGATCGATGAAAGAGACCGCAAAAGAGTTGGATGTTTTGGCTCAGGGGTGGCTGGAGGAGCATAGAAGGAAGAGGTTGTCCCGCCCCGGAGGCAATCGAGAGCAAGATTTCATGGATTTGATGCTGAACGCCATCGAAGGTGTCAAGTTTTCAGATTTTGATGCTGAAACAGTTATTAAGGCAACTTGTTTGGTGAGTAATTCCAGCTTCTAATGTTCTGAAACTAGAACTCTGTGCATCAAAGTTGATCTGAAGTCATGCTAATGCATTCACCAATGCTTCTGCCCCATCCATACTTGAAAACTTTAAGCACTTTCATAAATGCAAATTTGTTGGAGTTGTCATTTCATCCATAAGCAGCAGAAACATAGTACTTTTGGCAAAATCCACTTATAATTTAACAATGATAAACTTATTTCATGTTGACGACATGTTTTTCCAAATACAGTTTGATCGTGTCAAGATTATGCAATAGGTGCGGGCCGGTAGTAGAGAAACATTCAAACTTGTGTAAATTATCTACTTCTAGGAATTAGAAAATCATCAGTTTCGGTCTGGTCAGCATAAATTTTTAGTCGCAAAAGGGTCTTGAAACAAGCAGCTTGTATTCTTTTTTGCATTTACATCCAATAAATGTCTAAACACCATTTAGTGATCTAATTTTAGTATCTGGGCAAAAACCAAAAGAGAACTTTTAGGGTCGGTTTTGTTTCACAAAAAATAAATAATTTGAAAAATATTTTCCTAAAATGATATTTTCTATCGATTAAAATAATTAGTCAATGAAATAGTATATTATAACCAATAAATTAAGTCCAAGTATTTTCATGGGCGATGAAAATATTATTCTTTCTTTCAGCTTGTAAAAGATATAAGACATTATTTTTAGGAAAATATTTTTCAAATTATTTATTTTTCTCGAAATGAACAGAGCTTTATAGAATTATCTAGAGCAAATACTAGATACTCCTAAATAGATCTTTTGTGTGCTCGAGGAGCAATCACAATCATTAGATTTAGGAAATGGCAATATGGTGACCTATTGATACTCATTCAAATCCAAATTCCTACCTAACATTTTTTTTTTGTTTACTTACTTTTGTTGCACTATTGTTATATTCTGCTCTAATTTTCACTCCGGAATAGACTGGCAAGTACTATTCGCTTTCATCCAGAAGATATGGTCACTTAACTGGAGAAAATATTTAACCAGCTTTTACGTCTGATCTTTTTTCTTTTTTGCTAGAAGTTTAAATATAATATATTGCTATAACTATAGGCTGTTCAACACAAAGAGACAAACTCTTGTCTGCTTTTGAAAGATAGCGCTAATTCTATAATTATCATCACTACGGGGGAGAATGGTCAGAGATCACTATCTCTTGAAAGATAAGATATCCAAAGCAGAAAGAAAATGGCACAAAGCGCCAAAGTAGGAAGGACATTTTGCCTCGTCAGTAAGAATCTATCCTTAGGAAGACCAAAAGGTTTATAGACTCTTTCTTTGACTGACCTGTAATCTTCTAAGTAATGTTAAAAAAAAGTACCACATGAGAAAATTGACAAAAAAACACTGGAAATGTCAAATTTGTAGACGGCTCTCACTTTAGTATTAATTTATTTAAAAAAATTAATGAAGCGTCAATTATTTTGAAAAATGTGTATTTGCGTGTCAACTTTGGTATGCTTGGTCAAAAAACATGTGTAACATCTTTTCATTAATAACTTAAGCTTGTATGGCTTGTCATTGGATCTAGTTAGCAATAAAAAAATTTAAATTTAAAAATACATTAAAAATATAAAAATATGCAAAATAAATTTAAATAAAAATAAATTAAATTAAATTACTTGTGCCCCCGACCCCTAATTTTTTTCATTTTTTTAAATTCTTCTTACTTTTTTTTATTTTTAGCTTATTTTTAAATTAAAACAATTTTAACTCATTTTTAGTTTTAGAAGTCCATGTGTATTGACTTTTTTGAAAAATTTGCCATGTTATATTAAAAATTTAATATAAAATGCTGTGTAATCATTTTGGTCATAAATTTTCCCGATGTGGCACTTAACTGAAATTAGTGAAAAAAAATTTAGTAGGAGCACTGTACACAGATTTCAGCATTTATGGTGCACTTTTGCTTGAGAAAGTTAGTATGATGCAAAGTAGCTCATATATCTTAATTGGCCAATGATTTATATGATTAAGATTTTGAGTAAATGTGGGTCCAACTAGATATGATTGTTGTGAGCTGTGACATCCCATGGAGGGGGTGCGCACAACTCTCCGTCCCACATCGCTTAGGAGGGAGTCTTGGCTGGTTTATAAGGCTGGGCTTGCCTTTAACTTGCATGACGCGTTTTCTGGGGGTTGTATGGGCGACCCTCAGAGGAATAACAACCGTGAGGACTGTGTGTCCAAAGCGGACAATATCTTGTGAGTGGTGAGCCCAGGTCCTTACAATTTGGTATCAGAGCCGACTCCCGACAGCATGTGCGGACCGCAGCGAGCGCCCGCTGCGGTCCGCACAGCGGGGACGCTGTGCGCTGTGCCGCTGAGGGGGGGAGTTTGTGACATCCCATGGAGGGGTGCGCACAACTCTCCGTCCCACATCGCTTAGGGAGGGATTCTTGGGCTGGTTTATAAGGCTGGGCTTGCCTTTAACTTGCATGACGCGTTTTCTGGGGTGGTATGAGCGACCCTCAGAGGAATAAAACCGTGAGGACTGTGTGTCCAAAACGGACAATATCTTGTGAGGTGGTGAGCCCAGGTCCTTACATAGCTCGAACTTGAGCTCCCCTTTCGGTGATTTTTTCAATAAAGGCATCAAATTTCTACCGCATACTCTCAACAGTTGCCTGTTTCCACAAACCATGAGATTTATAATCTTGGAAGTGGAGCGACGTGATGAATTAGGCTTCAAACTAAAAGGACGAGACACTTACAATTTTAAAGATCATATGTGGTTAATAAAAAAAATCAGAAACTTACTTTAAGTCTCTCCCTGTTCGAGATGCAATCTGTGTGAAATTTTGATCCTGGATATGAGTTGATTTACAAATATTTTGTTCAAATCATTGGAAAATCTAACATCTCTTCCAACCCTTTCATGTGGAAGCAATTGAGTTAATCCATTTCTTTTCGATATAGAACATGCTAGTAGCAGGGACCGACACTTTGACAGTAGCACTCACATGGGCGCTATCGCTGCTAGTGAACAAAACCGCCGCGCATTGAAGAAGGCGCAACAAGAGCTGGACGCCCATGTCGGCAAGAGCAGGCCTGTGGAAGAGTCTGATGTTAAGAACTTGATCTACCTCCAAGCCATCATCAAGGAGGACGCTGCGTTTGTATCCACCGGCTCCTATCATTGGCTTAGAAGTTCCATGGAAGAGTGCACCTTCGTCGCCGGCTTCCACATTCCGGCAGGTATGTGGCCCTTTGCATGCCGGCATAATTGGTAGTATATAGGAACTCGATCTATAGTATGGTATGGGTCTCTTTGGCATTAAAAATACATACTCTAGAATCGATGCAATGAGGGTCAATTCATGAAATGAACTTGCGGTCCATGTCTTTTTTTATGGGGTCATGAATGAACCATGTTGTTACACAGGATTATGGTTCATGATCATGATTTTTCCAAAAACGTTTATCACTATTGAGTCTGGAGAAAATGATTAATCTTTTGTACCGTGTCAAATCCAGAAACCTTTTTGTTTTTTTTTTTTTAAGCTCTTTCGTCTTAGACTCGGAATTTGAATCTTCAAGTGATTCAAAAGGGCAGGTCCACTTACCAACTCGCCTGAATCTCTCTGTGACCTTGACCTGAATCTTCATTCCTTAATATCCGTGCCAAAAAATTTGCTTGGGTTTGCACTTCTGGTGAAAGAGCCCGTATTGCTGCGTCATTGGTTAGGTACGCGTACTGTCGAACGTCTGGAAGATACAGAGGGATGAGCGATGTGGTCTAACCCGGATGAGTTCGAGCCCGAGAGGTTCCTGACGACGCACGAGAATGTGGGACGTGAGAGGTCACAGCTTCGAGCTCAATCCCCTTCGGCGCGGGAGGGAGGTCCTGTGCTGGAACCTCGCTGGCTCTTCACATGGTGCACCTGACGCTGGCTAGCTTGCTGCAGAGTTTCGAAATCGGCACCGCCTCGGGGCGAACCAGTGGACATGACCGAGAGCCCGGCTTGACGATTTGAGGCGAGCCCCCTTGAGGTTATGCTCATTCCACGTCTTGATCAGAAGGTTTATGAAAGAGATGAGTAAGAGAAGTTGTAGTCTCTTTTGACTATCGTTTGTACTTTATAATGAGGAGAGCCACGGGCTGCATTTTCCCTTGCAAATCAAACTTGAATGTACATGTTCCCACCTAAGACTTTAATTATATTACGTTGAATCCATTACTTACATAATCGTTTTTCGGTCATATTAACAACATGAAGTCTCAGTTATTAGCATTACCAAAACGTATCTTAATTGATAGATACTTTTTTTTATCTCTTTTTTTTAGCATAGGAATAATTGGAAACCTGTTTTGCTCTGTAAAGTCTTTAGAAATTAGTAGCAATTCTTCCCTGTTGATTTGCTAGTACTACGCATTTCCAGTATTATTGTCGTTTATGGTTGATTTTTTCTTTTAATTGCCGACGTTTTTATTACATCTCTTAACTACTCCTCCAATTTCCATCTGTTACATAAAATTCCTATCGAGTTTGAGCGATTTATTAGCTTTCGATTAAGTTATCAATTAACTTTGTGTTACCAATTTTCATTTGAGTTAATTACAGGCAATTTTCAAAAAATTACAAAACTTTTCAAATGGGTTTGAGATTCCAAGTAAAATATACTTTCGTAATTGTATATTTTCTTCATTGAATAGAGTGACATACTTTGTCACATGAGCCACAAACTCCACACGTTTTATAGCTAGAGTTAATACCACGAAAAATCTAAATTGGTGCGCTTGTAATAAATTTACCTCAAGCTATTTTTTTCACAATGAAGAATCTCAAATTGGTGCACGTGCGACAAATTTATTCCAAACTATTTTTTTATCACGAAAAATCTCAAATTAATACACTTGTGATAATTACCCCAAACTAAATTTTCAATCATAAAAAATCCTAAATGGCGCACCTATGACAAATTTCATATCCGTTATTTTTCATTGAATTTTGCTATTAAATTGCTGAGTTGGATGACACATGTCGATTGATGGGTGTACTAGCTTAGGATTTTTACACTCTGTTTGTCATATGTATATCATTTTGGGGTTTTAAATTTGTCACATATATATGATAAAAAAATTTAATTTTGGGTAAATTTATCACAAGTAAATTTATCGCAAAGTATAGCGGTTTGGGATTTTTTATGATCAAATAAATATTTCGAGGTAAATTTATCATATGTGTGCTAGTTTGAGACTCTTTGTGATAAAAAAATAATTTGAGATGAATTTATCATAAATGTATCGATTTGAATTTTTTTTGTGTTAACAATTTCCACTCCTATCCACGCGTAAACTACGCACAAAAATAATAGAAACATGCGACTCTTAATCACTAGAAGTCAATTCGATGGCACAGATATAGCCAAGCTTTTCACGAGTCACGAGGCTAAGAATTTTATTTTTGCTGGAGCAACCGCTCTGGTTCACCAATGAAAGGAGACAGCTTCAGTCAATGGGCAGAGGGAAGGACTCGGGACTTGATGGCAGTTTCTGGTCAAGCTCCAGATCCAGCAAAAACGCAGGGGCAGCGATTTTGGAAGACGACTAAATTTTTCAAACCAAGGATACGAAAACCCTTCGTGTGTTGGAACTGCCAGACCTCTTCTTGCAAACGCTACGCGCACGGAATAAGCTTCTTAAGAGTTCTGACGAGATGAAGAAGGGATGCGGAATTTGAGACGGGAGACTCCACATTTCTTCAAGATTGTTCTATCTGACGCCCTCAGAATGGAAGACTCGTAATGTCTCTCTGTCTCCTCTCTTCCTCCATCCTTTCAAAAAGAGTCCCTGAAGTTTGCTGTTTCCATATTTATCGTGCGACAGGGAATCCCAAAGAAGTTCGTGAGAAGATACGGAAGCAATCTGTCGAGCCGGGTCTCCCTCCATGTAGCCAGCGGCGATGATTGGGAAGTGGAGCTGCTGAGAGAGAATGACAACGCTTGTCTGCGGAGAGGATGCCAGGACTTCGTGAAGCACTACGCCATCCAACAGGTCACTTCATGGTGTTCAGATACGAAGGAGGCTCGCGTTTCACGTGGTCATATTCGACAAGAGTGCTTCGGAGATTGAGTACCCGGTCATCTCTGAATATGGCGATCTGAATATGGAAGAAGGTGAAGGGGACATGTCCGTTGAAGTATTCGAGGATCATTCCAATCGGTCGCGCGGGAACCAAAGGCAAGAGCTGCCTTCTTCAACATTAGCATCTCCATCTTCGAAGAAGAAGAAGAAGAATAAAACAAACCAGCGCTTGAATAAGCATGCAGTTGGAGGTAGCTCTTGACTTTGCACTCTTTATCGGAACATTATGAAGCACACGCAAAATATGTCATCTTATAAAAGTCTGGCGAAAACAGTTTCAGTAAATCAAGCACTGTCCTAATGTTAATTAGATCAGTGTTAGTATGCAGTTAATGTAGCAAAGGTTGACACAGAGCTACGCCATATCTACTATAGTCTTAGTTAGAACAGGATTTCAGGGTGACGAGGCTATTCCTGCAACCGAACAGCGATCTTTAACATGTTGTATTCATATGTTTGGAATTTCAGGGTGACAAGGCTACTGTCTGTGATGTCAATGCAGGCCTCAAATCTGGCTACTGGAGAAGCCGTCGTTCCAGAGGCACTGAAACTCTGAGGCCTTAAAAAGAGCTGCTTCTTTCCATTCTCTAAATCCATTCTTCTTGGCTTTCATGCAACCATACACCATTCGCCACAATTTGGTAAGGGAATAAAAAAACTCGGTAAGCTCTAGCTAATGCCAAAGAGTTAGAGTGATATTTGAATCATCACTAATACTTATCAGCTAATAAATGATACGATAAATGCTGATGGGAAGTAAAATCATGGTTTGTTCTGTTAAAATTACAAAGTGGTTTGCCGGCACAAATGAGTTTAGGCAACCAGGGTTTTTCTCTATGTTATTATGTTACTCACCATTGAAATACTGTCACTGCGGTTAAAATTCTTGAGTGCCCTTAAGAACAGTCAAGTCTATATGAATCATGCGTTTGCTATATGATATTGCTATTGACTGTTGAAAATGTTCTCTCTTACTTGAAATATATAGATAATTCCATGCCATATCCTTCTACTTAAAGTATTTTGACTCCGTGACATGTTGCAGAGTGCACCTGCAAAGTTTTTCATGGAGTATATTCCTAGCTATAGAAGCGGTGGAGACATAGATTTATACGTGTTCAATGGCAGATTTTGGTCGGTCCGGTACCAGTTTGGGATATACAGCCGAAAACCACAAGTCAAAGTCAACCGTGGGTGGAAACTTTTTGTGCAAGACAATAATCTCAAGGTGGGTGATGTTTGTGTTTGAACTGATGAGGAAGGTTGACCAAGTTTCATTCAGAGTAGTCATCGTCAGAGCCAACCAAGATGCAATCAAACTCGGTAGGTACAAATAATGATTTAGAGGGTGTTTATGCGATTGTCCACTTCAATTTTTGTCTTTTGTTTAAACATAACGCGTTTGGCAATGGGTTTTTATTCAAAAGTTTAAGCTATTAGGTAAATGTATGAATTGATTTTATTTCAGAACCTTGAGCATTTTCTCCAATCAAGGTGTTCAACTAAGTTGTTTAATTTAAGCTTGCATAACTTTTTAACCAAACTCTCTTCAATTCCTAATGGGCATGATCCATTATGGTCTCTAGAATTTTGAGTTGTGATGTGCAAACCTTGTTTTTATTTTTGCCTCTATCGGCAAGATCAGTTCGAACAAACGAAGCTTCTCAATTCAAGCTCCAAACAAGCTCCGGCAAACCTAACGAATCTGAGTATGGCCAGGCCAAAAATGAAGAACCCGCCACTCATGATCAATGCGCAGGCAAAAGTTTTAAGGTTGAGCCAGGTAAAAAAGCTTCAGATCCAAATGTAGAAGATTAAAATTAATTTGTAGACAACATCTTCACAATGATGCTTCGGTCTAATATTCAGCCATGGAAATGTTCACGCTTCCCAAAGCATGCAGTGACGGCGATGGAGAAGGCACCAGCAGAACGGCTTGTCCAAATGGTATAAAATCTATTGAAGCTGCAAGCAAGTTTCACACGAACCGACCATCCTTCCGAGTAGTCATTTGCCCAAAACACCTGCGCAGATCTACTCCGGTTAGTGACAATACCAAATAGTTTTGTTCTATGCAGAGAAAACATGCCATGCATAAAAGACGACTACTTTTGAAGTTGCAATCAAGTTTCACACGAACTGACCATCCTTCCGTAAATCTGAGCAATCATTTGCCCCAAACATTTGCAGATGTACTCCTGTTTACTTTGTCTTCTAAACGTTCCAAACTGAGCCGAGCTCGCACCCATTTGTCTATTCCAATTTATCTAACATACACCGATGGCATGCAAGCAGAATCTACCGGCTGGATTTATCAGGAGGTACTTAGAGCACAGGCACGTAAAGGGGTCTCTAAGAGTTGGCCACGAAACATGGCGTGTCAAGCTTTGCGCGTATCCTCAGCCCAACTCCAACTGCTTCAAGGGCAAAATCTCTGCAGGGTGGTTCAACTTCGCGAGGGCAATGCTCTTCAAGTGGGAGATATCTGCATATTCGAGCTCCTCAATTTGGATCTCATGGTCCTTAGGGTCTCCATCTTCAGGTATGACATCGACTAAGTTGCAGCGAATGACAGCAACCGGCTGTCTCTCTTCCACAGCGTCCTGAAGACTATAAACTAGTTGCTGTTAGCACATGATAGTTTACAGACCATGAGAATTTGTGTAAGTTCTCCTATCTGCCAAGATTTTCAGAAAAATGGGTCGAATAGTTTTGTACATTTGCATCATGAGATAATGCTTGGCAAAATACTGCCTGCTTACAAGTTGTCAGATTCTATAATTCTGGATAAGGAAGCATTAGGAATGGTACAATCTCAACCGTAAATCCACACACCATCACCACGTGTTTTGCATAAAGCATCAATTGATGCGGAGATCCCGCGATCAGAAATAATTGTATCAAGCTAGTAGCTTCCTTCGCATAGATGTAGGTGGATCATACATGCATGATCTAGAGATTTTGGTAAGTTGAACCACGAGGAAAAGGCATGCGTAGCTCTTTTACACTTACGGATATAATTATTCAAGTATATGATCTCAACTGCTTGTGATTCAATCCGATCAGAACCCAATTAAGATTAAAATAAGAAGGTAAAACCATCGAAAATTACACCAAGCTTTTGCGCATCTTCTGCACTCAATTTTCGCTCGATCAGATTCCGTATGTGTCTGCTGTTCCTTGAGGAACTTCTTAGATCCAGGTTGTGGAATGTCATTTTGCTCGAGTGGCTTTGAGTTGCATTTGCTTTTCAGACAAAATTCCTTCTGTACGTGTCCTTGGACGTTTACAAGTCCAACGTCGCCTCATCTTAACTCAATGAGCATGCTGGTTCGTGCCCAATGAACAGCACATATATAACTCAAACTCAACATTTTAATCTCGAGCGTGAACTCCTATTACAATGCTCAAAGGGGGAGTTAATAGTGCAGTTGTACCGGGAAGTGTACAAAATTTTTCATGGAAGAGGGGAAGGGGGCTGGTGTTTGGCGGCGGTCGACGAACCACCACCGCCTTTAATGGTTGCTGGCATGCATGGGTCGCGGACTCAAAATTCCGTGATCCAACCGACCAAATTCTTCCCTACTCACATACTTTTATGTGTGGAGCTAGTGGCGAGGGGGTGAAAAGTGAGTGATGTAAAAGAAACAATACAATAGATTTGTTAGAGTGGCGTCAGCGCATTTGTGCAGGGAGTTATAGGATTAGAATGTTTATACTTTGAGGAGTTTTGAAGGAGGGTTAGCCTCCTCTGATCATAAGCTGATAACGCTCTCCTAGTGAGGCCATGACAGTCACAAACTGCAAAAATGATTTCAATTTCATGACTTTATTTGAGGCAAAAAAATTACATCGTTAAATAATTTTTAAATAAATTATTATTTGTTACTTTTTATTTCATTTTTATTATTATTTTCCCTTTTCCCTTCTTTCTAGGCTGGTGGTCGGCCACGCGACAGTCGACAATCAGCCTCAAGCAAGGACAAGCTCACCCAAGGCCAGCAAGGCCTCGATCTTGTCAATCTGGCAAGGTTTCGAGCCTCACTAGCCTTGGGCAAGCTCATCCTCGCCTGTGGTTGGTTGTCGGTTTAGAAAGAAGGAAAAGTACAAAATAATAAAATAAAAGTTGTAAAATATAAAACATAAAATGTTAAAAATGAAAAATTAAATAAAAAAATAAAATATTAATATATTTTGAGATGAGCAATTTTGAAAAGTGTTTTCAACTTTTTAGATTCAGGAATTTATTTTTCTAATTTTATGTATTAATTTTCTGTTGACCAGAAAGTGTTTTCTATTGATTAAGTCGTATTCGATAAACCAAATGAGTAAAAATTCGGAAAATCATTTGCCGGAAAACACTTTCATTGAAATATACACACCCTTAATCATGATTCATGAACAAGTGCAACGAGACAAACAGAATTTCATAGCCAGCAATTAAAGGAGAAGTTCAACTCCATCATCTTAATCACAGACAAGTGCAATGAGACGAAGAGAAACTTCTCGGCGGGCAATCAAAACATAAATTTCAACGTCAGATTTCGGAAACACGATGGAAGAATTAATGAAAGTGCTTCTCCCGAATCTTAATCG
This sequence comes from Psidium friedrichsthalianum, assembly GCA_019149425.1. NCBI lineage: Eukaryota > Viridiplantae > Streptophyta > Magnoliopsida > Myrtales > Myrtaceae > Psidium > Psidium friedrichsthalianum. Next base: position 24,310 of record JAGVVM010006502.1, read on the forward strand.
CGAAGAAGCGCAGCGAGACAAAGAGATTCTTCTCGGCCGGCAATCAAAGAATAAGTCCAACTCCATCATCTTAATCACGAACAAGTGCAACAGGATGAAGAGAACCTTCTTGGCCGGCAATCAAAGAGTAAGGTTAACACAAAATCTTGAAAACATCATATCAATGGAAGAGAAACTTACACGACTGAGGCGAGGCAACTTAATCACCAGTACGCCCTAGACTCTATCTATCAACTAGCCACGAAAACATTCCTAAGAAGCAGTATGATAAGCTTACACGAATGTGGCGAGGCAAAGAAAACCTTCTTGGCCGGCAATGAGAAAAAGAAGTCCAACTCCATCATCTTAATCGCGGACAAGCGCAACGAGACGAAGCGAAACTCCTTAATTAGCCGGCGATCAAGGAATAAGCTTGACACAAAATTCTGAAAACATGATGGAAGAACTAATGGAAGTGTTTCTCCGTCATCTTAGTCACGAGTACGCACTAGAATCCGGCACCTCTTTCAATAAGGGCCGTGTTAACGAATACTGGGACGTTTGTTAAGCATACTTAATTAGCAGCTTTTCAGTTTTCAATAGAATGACTAAATATAATACGAGAAGAGTAATGTACGAAAGATCACAGACTTTCCTTAATTGCTTGATTAGCAATTGCTTGGAAACACTTCTTAAAAGACCCTCTTAGTAAAGGCAAAGTTCCCAGAGGTCAGGTTGAGAAGGGTATAAATCGTTAGATTGTTTAAGGTCGCAGGAAGAAGGTATTGCACGTATGGGTCATAATATTCTCATTTTTTGGCTTTTGGCTTTTGAAGAATTTGGAGACTAAAACTTCACACCTTCATTAACCGTGTAAGGCAACGTCTACATATAGGAGAATAATCCTAACAAGAATGGGAAAGATATCCCCCAAAATAAAGAAAAGATTTCTACCCCATAACTAGCCCGACTAATTAAAATATACAACAGAATATACAAGGGAATATCTCAAGAATGGGAAAGATATCCCCCAAAATAAGGAAAAGATTTCTACCCCATAACTAACCCGACTAATTAAAATATACAACAGAATATACAAGGGAATATCTCGAGAATATATTCAAAATACCCAAAATAGCTTTTGTCCTCCACACATTCCATGCTCCCCCCCAAAAAAAAAAGGACAAGGATTTGAGCATTCCATTCAGTATATATGTAAGTCCATTGGACTTAAAATTCCAAACGCTCAATTTTTTCCATTAGAAACTGAGAGGACAGCAGCAAATGAACTCCTGAAAGGAGAGTTTTCCAGATAAACTGTTCTGCTATACTTCAGAATTCATTCATCATGCCAATTCTGATTGAATTGCTGACAATTCTGATCTCAACCTTGGCCCTGCTAGTGCCCTTCTATCTCTACCGATCACACAGGTCCAGAGACTGTTGCGATGTGCCTGAAGCCGAAGGCAGTTGGCCTATTTTCGGCCACCTTCCTCTGTTCAGCAGCAAGGACCTGCTGATACACAAAAAGTTGGGTTCCATGGCCGACAAGTATGGACGATTTTCACCTTAAGATTAGGCTCTCATCGAGCAATTGTCTTGAGCAGTTGGGAAGTGGCTAAGGAGATTTTCACCGTCCACGACAAGGCCTTCTCTGATCGACCAGTGATCACCGCCACAAAACTCTTGGGCTACAATGGTGCCATGTTGGGGTTTGCTCCTTATGGGGAATACTGGCGAGAGATACGCAAGATTGGGACAATCAACCTCCTCTCGAAGCACCGCCTTGACTCACTGAAGGACATTCGAGCTCTCGAGGTCGAGATGGCGATAAAAGACTTGTTCAAGTCCTGGATTGAAAAGGGTAGGCCCAGAAGCGGGGTCCTAGTGGAAATGAAGTCTTGGTTAGGAGATTTGATGCTCAATATATTGTCGAAATTGGTAGGAGGGAAGAGATACAGCGGTTCGAACGCAGACTGCAATGAGACGGAGGCAGAGAGGTGCAAAACGTTGATGAGGACGTTTTTTGAGCTGCTCGGGGTCCTAGTGGTGTCGGATGCCATCCCGGCTCTTGGCTGGTTGGACATAGGTGGCTACAAACGATCGATGAAGGAGACCGCGAAAGAGTTGGATATTTTGGCTCAGGGGTGGCTAGAGGAGCACAGAAGGAAGAGGTTATCCCTCCCCGCAGGCGGTAGAGAGCAAAATTTTATGGATTTCATGCTAAAAGATATTGAAGGTGCAAATTTATCAGGTTTTGACGCCGAAACAGTTATTAAGGCAACATGTTTGGTGAGTAATTCTACCTTACAATGTCTTGAAGTTAGATCTGTGTGCATAAAGGTTGATCTGGCATCATGCTAATGCATCACTCACTAATGCGTCTTCCCTCTCAATACTTGAAAACTTCAAGCATTTTCATGAATGCAATTTAGTTGGCGACCGACATTTCATCCATTGCAGCTGAAGCACATTACTTTTAGCAAATTCCACTTTTAGTTTAATTATGATTTCACATGCTTTTCCAAATGTAGTTTGATCATATCGCCCCCATAATAGAGAAATGTTAAACTTGTGTGAAACTGTCTGCCGCTAAGACTTAGAGAATCATTAGTTTCGATATGGTCAGTACAAGTTTTAAGTGTTAAGAAACTCTGTAGAAAGTTTTAGATTCACTTTTCATAAGAGCGATGCTAAATAAACTAACAACCTGTCTACTAATCAATAACTAAGATATACTGCGAAGGAAACTACTAACTTAACAATCTGATAATACTGTCAATTATTTTTGACCACATGATCTCTCAATCAATGAGTGCTTTATGCAAAAAACACGCAATGATGGTGTGTAGATCTATGTTAAGATTGTATCGTCCCTAATAGTAATGTCTGGAAGCATTTTCTTACTGTGGATTGCAAATGAGTCTTTAAACAAGCAGCTTGTATTCAATTTCTCATTTAATATCTAACATAGTCCAAAGATTTTAAAAAGGACAATTTTAGTACGTTTATCTAGAGCAAACACCAAGTGCTCCGAGTAGAGTTTTTTTGCTTGAGGAGTGATCGCAACCATCAAATTTAGGAATAGACAAACGTTGAGAAAGTGTCAAAAATTTCTTAAACTTATTACATTAGTGTTAATTCAATCCATATCACTATAATCTGATTGTGGGAATGAGTTGTAAATTACGTGTATGAGTTGTATTTCCTAAATTAGAGGTTATGTTTTATTATGAGTCTTTTTTTTCTATATATTATATATATATATATATATGGTGTGGCTCATGTAATGATATTAGAAGAAATATACAGAAAATTGAGGAACTGTTTTTTTTTCCTCGTTAACACTGACCCTTCCACCCTTTCATGGTAAGCACTTGAGTTAATCCCCCCCCTTTTTTTTTCGGTTATAGAATATGATAGTGGCGGGGAGCGACACTTTAATGGTGGTGATCCACATGGGTGCTATCGCTGCTGGTGAACAACCGCGGGGTACTGAAGAAGGGGCGCAACAAGAGCTGACACCCATGTCGGCAAGAGTAGGCCCGTGGAAGAGTCTGATGTGAAGAACTTGACCTACCTCCAAGCTATTGTCAAGGAGACGATGCGTTTGTATCCACCGGGGCGGTCAACCGCTTTAAGAACTCCCATGGAAAGAGTGCATCTTCTCCGGCGGCTTCGCGTTCCTGCAGGTATGTGAATCTTTTTGGGTACAGAGCCGTTTCATCTCGTCTTCATTTCCTTTAACATCTGGTAATTTTCTCGTGTCTGCACTTTTTCTACCAAAGCACTCATGCTCCGTCATTGGTTAGGTACGCGATTGATGTTGAACATCTGGAAAATACAGAGGGATGGGCGCGTATGGTCCAACCCGGACAAGTTCGAGCCCGAGAGGTTCTCACCACACATCAGAATGTGGACGTGAGAGGCCAGAACTTCGAGCTCATCCCGTTCGGGGCAGGGAGGAGATCCTGCGCTGGAATGTCGCTGGCTCTTCACACGGTGCACTTGACCGTGGCTAGCTTGCTGCAGAGTTTCGACATCGGCGCAGTCCTCAGATGAAGCCATGGACATGACCGAGAGCCCCGGCTTGTCAAATATGAAGGCGACCCCGCTCGAAGTCATGCTCATTCCGCGCCTTGATCCGAAGTTTTATGAAAGAGACGAGCAGGGGAGTTTGTAATCTTTTGTCGACTGATTCTAGAGCAGATGTTCTGGCCATTGCTGGTTTTAAGCATGGCTCTTTGCGTGGGAAATACCCTGGGGTGCCTCTACTTTGAGGCAACTTAATGCAGTGATTGTAAGGCCTGTTTGGTCACGTTTTCCGTTCTAAAAAAGTGATTCTGATAAAAACACTTTTTTTTGATGTCTGTTCTTTAGAGAATCAGAAATGCGTTGGTAACTACATAAAATTTTTGATTTTTTTTCCAAAAGTGATCCTAAAAAAAGTGTCGTGAAAAGGCTGAGAAGTCCATATTTGAAAAGTGATCCTAAAAAAAGTGTTCTTTTTTGAGAAACAAACTTTTTTATTTTGTTTCTGATTTTTGATCCAAAAGCCCTAGGGGAGCAGAATCAGAAACAGAATTATTGCGTTACCAAACATGTTTCTGATTCTTTTTTGTTCCCCGGGAAAAAAACAGAGAAATGAAACGTTACCAAACATAACCTAAGGTTCTGTTGGACAAGATTTTACAAGGATCCCCAGCTGCCTTCTCAAAATCTGTCGTTTTGCAGGGAGACTCAAGTTGATTTCATCAGTATTGTTGAGCATGTTAAATTACTGGTGTAATGTTCTTGTATCGCCGAAGAAGGTCATCGAGGCAATTGAGCAAAAATGCATTTTCTATTTTTGGAAAGGCTCGGCTACATAAAACTCGAGGGGTAGAATTTAGTTGTGAGAAAGTTCTCTACGTTGATTTGAAGATGACAAAACAAGCTAAAACTTTTCGCGAATGCAATTGATTGTGTAGAGTTAGCTTGTAGATGCAAATGACAATATGCAGATCGAGTCCCCATAGGGACCGTCCAAAGGCTGGTAGTGCTTTCCATCGAAGGAGAACAAGGGACTCGTTAAGTGATGTCTAACGCCGTATGGACCCTTTAAGGCTTGAACGGACCAATTATAAGTGAATAGCTGTGTTACATTAAAAAGGAGATCAATACAATTGGAAGGACAAGAGTGAAGAAGGTGAATACTCGGACCAGCATAAAACTTGAAAACACTGAAGGGACCATATTCAGAAGCAGCTCTTGCTACAAATTAGCGGCAGGCAGGGCAAAATCTCAACGGGGGGGTTTCAATTTTGCTAGGGAGAATGCTCTTCAAGCGGGAGATATCCACATATTTGAGGTCATGAACTTGGACCTTTTCTCTTTGCGGCCATGTTTAACGTCGTGGGATATGAATCAGTGATTATTTCCGAATGTATGTATGAGATGATGGAAGTGAATTTCGTTTGTGAAGTTCCTAAACCTATGTACAAGGTTACTTTTTTTTTTTGTTGGAAGAAAAATTTTTCATTTCACTTCAAACAAAGATAGATAGTTTCAAGAAAAAGATCAAATCAAATAAAGCAAGTAACTCTGAAAGATAAATCAACTTGATACGCTTTATAAAGACTCTGCTCGTTTCACAAGGATGGATCTGACACAACTTCAAAGCACAACCCAGCAATCAATTACCGAATCACGTACCAAAAATCAATGATGAGCACATGTGGAAATATCCTTTTTTAGAAACTACGGCTTTCTCAAAATTATGCGCACCTTGATTTGGCATCCTTAGCACCATCATCATATAGAGACAACAACCTCAATAGGTTAAGAGAGTACAAAAAACACCTTGGAAATCCCAAATCTATTTCTAGATTGGAATAGAAGAGCACCCAATCCCATACTAATATCACCTTTCGAGTTTAAACTTAATCAATTAAATAGGTAATTTTATTCAATTGGAGACACCACTAATATATTATGGGTCATTAGAAATCCAAGTAAAAAGTGGAGAATATTTTACTTTTGCGAACTAGAGATAGCCTGGTTACATGATGTAATTATGTTAGCTAAATCTAACACCCTTTTGAGAACTTTTTTCTTTTTTCTTTTTAATTCCAAGAAGTCTTGGCCAATTTTAAGCCTAAAGCCACTAAATATGTGATGGATAATCACGCAAGTACGTGTGCAAGAACTTCAATACTCAATAAATCAAGGATTATACCATGAAAAACTCTAAACTGACACAACTGTGATAACGTAATATGGACTAATTTTTGGATCACCAAAAACCACAAATTGTTACACTTGAATTTATCCAATACCAATTTTTGGGTCATAAAAAAAAAACTTGTGCCCTCATAACATATTACCCTCTGTTAGCTTTTTTCAATTCAACCACAAAATTACTAAACTGGATGGCACATAACAATAATTAAGTTACCTGGCAAGTTCATGTGAAAATCTGGATAATGAACAGATAGATTTCCAAGCATTTATGAGCAAACCTTCTAATGTGGTAGAGTTTGGTTCATAGAGTCTAACGATTAGAAGACTGCTATTCTTCCTTCGTCAAAGCACAGGTGAATAGGTTATTTACCCTTTTATTTGCGAGGTTAACTGAGTTATTGTCATATTTATCTAACTCTACAGTTTCACAATGAAACTTTGGGAGAATAAATGTGTTACAAGTATACCACTTTGGGTTTTTTAGTGACCCAAAAATTAGCTTGGGGTAAATCTATCACAAAGTGTACTGGTTTGGGATTTTTAGTGATCCAAAAATTATTTGGAGTAGATTTGTTACATGCATACCCGTTTGAGATTTTTCATCGTATTAACCCATAAATATCAAAGCAATAAATAAATTGGTAGAAATAGGACAAAACTTTAATGCATCAAGCAAAGAAAAAATTCCATTATGTCCAATGCACAAAATATTCTGCAAGATTATAATTAAAAACCCAACAACGTATGGCTTAAACATTATTTCTAAAAATGATTATGCAATCCAATCAATTTTTTTTTGGGTTTTTGTTATTTAATTTGAGCAGGACTTAATTTAAATAATATTCAATATGAATCCTAGATTTTTATGCATTAATCAACTATATCAAATCCAAAGTTCCTGTGTGCTATGGTAATAATTTGAATCTGACCTATATGCAAACTACGTGTGATTAATGTTTTTTGTGTTTCTTTTCAATAAATGCAATTTTATCTAAATTATGTCTATGTGCATTCTAATTTTTTGACACGCATGTGATCCATTTTTTATGTTTTTGGAGATGACAAAATAATCAAAGGCTTGGAAGGAGCGAAATAACAGACTATTCCAGGATCAAGCTCTTTTTTGGCCGGCCTCAAAAAGCATCTCACGAAATCGGTCAGAGACAAAGCTAATCTCTTAAGCCGATAGAGGGACTACTTTCGGAACAGAAGATGTATCCTCTTCCTGTGGTTGCGTTTGGGGGCATGTTCTGCTGCAGCCTCAGGCGTTGGCTCCTATTTTCGCTCTTGCTGGCGCTGTTTCTGACCTATTTGCGAGGGCTCTGCGTCCAATGGAAAGCTGTCCGGATCTTTGTCCCCAGGAGGGTGGTTGCTCGAGCCCCTCTTTGAAGTAAGGCTGCTGGAATTCCGCCTGCGCCCCCTTGCTGAATGTCGGCGTGGAGACTTACCCCCTCCTGCGATGCCGGTTGCGGGCCTTAGCTACTCTGGGCCTTCCTTGTTGCTACTGGTGCTGGCCATAGCTTCTTCCCTGCGTTGTTTTAGTGGGCGGTGCTGTTTGTTTTTCTTGTTTTCTGTGGTGGTGTTTGCTGCTGGTTTTGGCTTTCTCGGTTTAGGCCCCCTGTTCCATTGCCTGTTTGTTTTCATTTGGCCCTTTGTGTGGTCCTTTTGTTTTGGGTTTTTGTTTCTTTGACTCGCTTACACCCTTGCACCCTCGGAGACATTTGTAACCCAAGGTACGAGGCCTTGGTTTTGGTATTTGCTTTGTTTTGCGCCATGATTAGCTAATATATTTCTTACCTTTTGGAAAAAAAAAAAAAATTCAAAGGCTTTCTAATGTGTTTATTAATGGAGTAGAACCAGGTGAAAGATGCACAAGCCGTTATGCAAATAGTGTCCACACGGGATATCTAAAGATCATAAGTATCTATGAATGGCGAATAGGGCATTTGGCATGGGAATGTCTATAAGTTGGAGGTACTTGAGTAGAAAGTGAATAAGCCTAGAATAGGGAGTTTGGCAAAGCTTGGAGGTACCTCGATAAATAAATAACGATTGTACCACACGACTATCAATATGGTTGTAAAGACTAGAATATGAAAGCATAAGTAAAGTTGATATCTTTTTCCTATATCAAAGTTATATGAAGTATGAAGTAAAAGACTAAGAAAAACTAGGACCTTCATGGAGGTGAACAAGTCGTTAAGAATGGGAAGTTTGTGAAAAATTGGAGGCACCAAACAACGTTAACAGTCTAATCCGGCTCCTTATATGTATTTGCTAACACATATGATGATTGATTTTAGAAAACATGAGCTATATTGCATAACTTTGTGTTCGGTTAAGCATGTAGAAGATTATATTTCTAAAGATTACATTTCAAGCAAAATATTTTCTAGAAATAGTATATGAAGATAAGCTAAATTGTGTATTCTCTGTGTGATACCCTTTCTAATATGATCATTTTTTTTATTATGACAAAAAGGTGGAGAGAATATAAATAAGTATGTGTGTTGATTGATAAATTATATTTCCACATTTATTAGGTGTAGAATATTGAGCTTGATTATATTTTTATATATTGTTATGCTCAACTTATTTGCAATCTCCTAATTACATTCTTTGATTATCTTAAAATTTGAAAATTGCATTGTGTGCTTATTATGCCCCTCTTTGAATTCCCACTTTTGGCAAGATAAGCATATTTCTTTTATTTTTCAGGCACATATGATGCAATGTCCTTGAAAGTGTGACTGCGTATGTGCATATTCAAAAATTGTTTTATCATAAAAAAAAAGGGAGATTGTTGGGAAAATCCCATATGATGTTTTGAAGATGAGAAAATAATTAAAGGCTACTCATGTGTTTATTGGTTGAGTAGGACTAGGTGAAAAATGCACTAGCAATTATCAGATGGTGTTCAAAGACGTCTAAAGATTATGAGTCTCTCTATCAATGGTGAACAACGAATTGGGTGCAGGAGTATCTACAGCTGGAGGTACCTGAGTAGAAGGTGAAACAAGCCTAAAACAGAGAGTCCAAAAAGTTTGGAAATACCATGGGATAGTGAATAATGAGGTAGAGTCACAACTGCCAATATGCTTGAAAGACCAGTGGAAGCTAAAGTGAAGTTAATGTACTTTCCCTAATTGAATGATAACAGGAGATGAGTACACGATGGGAATATGCCACCTCCTCCGGATGTAGTCTCTCTAAAGTTTGAATAATTTCCAGTTTAGTCCTCAACGATTAGAAGTCTACACTTAATCTAGAATGACTTATGGATTGCCTTTGATTCAAACGGATCATTCTGTGTTGGTTCATCTCGATCACATTTCAAAACTAGAAAAATTATCAAAGAAATCAAAAATCTATTACCATTATGCCAATTCAATCATAAATTTTTTTTTGTGCAAATTGTGTCCTAAATCTTTTGCATTTGTGCCAATACAGTGTATTTGGCCAGTCAGTGCTGACGTGGACAACTTCTAATAATATTTTCTAAATTTTTTCATTTCTCTTTTATTTCTTTTCTTTCTCTTTCTCTTTGTTGTTTTCTTCCCATTGGCCGCCGGAGAAGAATACGATTAGACGACATTATGCCATAGACTAATGCGAATATTGACGAAGGTGCTTGCATTACAAAACTTTTGAAAAGTAATACTAATCCTCCCGTCTTGTGAGGTTGTGGCGTTTCAATCAGTCCCGCTGAGTCCATCCTAATTAAAAACTATAATTTCCATTATTAATGTTATCGTTTTGGTTTGATTAAGCTGACGGCCTGACAAAGGAATCATCAGGTTGAAAATTGAGTGCACCCGACTACCCGACTGCCTACTCAGTATTTCATCGCACTTCTCCAGATAATCTCTGTCCTTCTGTAGCTCAGGAATGATTCCATGGCAAATCTTATTGAATTGCTGGTAATTTTGATCTCAACCTTGGCCCTGATAATGGCCATCTCCCTCTACCGATCGCACAAGTCCAAAGATGTTGTTGCGATGTTCCTGAAGCCGAAGGCAGTTGGCCTATTTTTGGCCACCTTCTTCAGTTCGGCAGCAAGGAGCTGATGCACAAAACGTTGGGTTCCATGGCCGACAAGTATGGACGATTTTCTCCATAAGATTAGGCTGTCATCGAGCAATCGTGGTGAGCAGTTGGGAGTGGCTAAGGAGTGTTTCACCGTCCATGACAAGGCCTTTGCTGATCGGCCACTGATCACTGCCACGAGGCTCATGGGCTACAACGGTGCCATGTTCGGCTTCACTCCCTATGGGGAATACTGGCAAGAGATGCGCAAGATTGGACAATCAAGCTCCTGTCGAACCAACGGCTTGACTCACTGAAGCACATGCGAGTTCTTGAGGTTGAAACCGCGATAAAAGACTTGTTCAAGGCCTGGATCGAAAAGGGTAGGCCCAGTGGGGTCCTAGTGGAAATGAAGTCTTGGCTGCAGATTTGATGCTCAATATATCTTTGAAAATGGTTGGAGGGAAGAGCTACTTTGGTTCGAAGGATGACACCGAGGCAAAGAGGTGCAAAAGGTCGATCAGGAGGTTTTTTGATGAGTTCAGGGGTCTTCATACTGTCTGATGCGGTCCCGGCTCTTGGCTGGTTGGATATAGGTGGCCATGAACGAGCGATGAAGGAGACGGCGAAAGAGTTGGATGTTTTGGCTCAGGGGTGGTTAGAGGAGCATAGAAGGAAGAGGCTGTCCTGCCCCGGAAGGCGAGACAGAGGAAGATTTCATGGATTTGATGCTGAATGTCATGGACAGTGTGAGCTTTCCAGATTTCGACAAGGACACAATTATTAAGGCGACTTGTTTGGTGAGTCATTCTACCTTATAATGTTTTGAAGTTAGATCTGTGCGCAAATTCCACTTATAATTCAATGACAAGAAACTTATTTCATCTCCCCATGCCTTCCCAAATACAGGTTGATCATATCAAGATTTTGCAATAGATGTTGGCTGGAAAATGGAATTACGTTAACACTTGTCTGAACTACCTACTTGTGAGATCTAGAGAACCACTAGTTTGGATCTTGTCTGTATGAATTTTAACCACACACACACACAAACACATATATATATGAATTCTAAGTTGCAGACGAAACTCTGCAGAAAGTGGTATGTTCAGGGACATGAAAATTAGTACTCGGAATATGCAAAAAGGTATTCACACGGGAGTACTCAAAACTTCTTCCTACCTAGCATTAGTTTGTTTCCCTTCGTTGTGCTGATTGTTGACATTTTTGTGCTGAGCTAGATTCCACAGGATAGACTAGAACCGGCAATAGTTTATTCCATTTCGCGTCTCCAGCTATCATACCCTAGTGTCGTAATATAAACTTTCTTGTTGTCGCCGAATGAATCTTTCAAGCAAGCTAACAAAATTACAGTCAAAGTTTGCATCTTTTGCATATTATATCTGTAGCGTCAGTCTGATAATTGTGAGACCTTCAATTAGATGAGTGTTCTGGGGCTTATTGCTTCTGCTTGCCGGGTAGCCCTATTGTTTTGGGTCC
>JAGVVM010006503.1:0-27755 GCA_019149425.1 Psidium friedrichsthalianum
GTTAACCTTGGCGAATATCATGGGGTTAATTTCCGTTCCTCAATTACGAATATCACTTCGAAACCATGAGTACCATTGTGTGACTGTACTCTCCAGAGCCTGTCTGTTTGCTCTAAGCTTTCCATTGAGTACTGGGTCTCGTGATTAGGTTTTTGTGTTACACTTACCTTTCTTTATCTGGACATGGAAAGAGTGAAAGAACCGGTTGATTCTTTTGGGCATATGTGTCGCTTGTGATAGGTCAGCTGCGGGTTGGCTTTTGAAATCTTTTTCTTTAGTTGCAAAGTAATGATGGTGGTTGTAGTTAAGCGTTAGTTGCTTCTGTAATTATGCTTGGATCAAGATATTTGGAGAGTAATCCACAATATTATGGATCTTTTTTGGTTGCTTCTTTATATTATATATATATTTATATTTTTTATTATTTATATTACATTTTTTTTTGTGGTTATATATTTTTTATATTTTTATTTTTATATTATTTTTATTTTTTATATATTGTATATATATTTTTATTTTTATATATATTTGATTGTTTGATTTATTATTATTTTATATTATATATTTCTTTATATTTTTTATTTAAATATATAAAGATCTTATATTAATTTTTATTATATTTAGTTATTTATATTTATATTAATTGCGGGTTGGCTTTTGAAATCTGTTTTTAGTTAAAGTATATTATTTAATTTTCAGCGGGTATATTTTTTATTATTTTATTTTAATATTTATTTTATATATATTATTTTATTTTTTGGTTGCTTCTTTTTGTTCGTCGTTCTCATGAACGTGGAATTTAGAAATATGGAAGAAACTCTAAATGTTTTCTTGCTATTTGATAGATATTGAACAGAAGAGCAGTCGAGGCATCTGAGAATGAACGGCCGGTTCCAGACATTAGGACTGAGACATAGTGGAAATTAAAACTGGTAAAATGTTAATGATTGTCCATTAATTTCTTTTGAACTTATCCGGTTTTACTTTTGTGAGTCTTATATGTTTTTTTGAGCGATTCTTGTGAAACACGTTGTTTGATTTAAATTGCAGGAAGGTGACTGAAAACAGGCGCAGATTGTCTATCTATAAAGGCATAGTCATATCGAGACAAAATGCTGCATCCCCACAACCATTAGAATTCGGAGAATTATTGCTGGCATCGGGGTCGAGATTGTATTCCCATTGTAAGTGAATCTTTTTCCTCCTGGCAGTTAAATTCTTTTCAGCTCTCAGGTGCTGTTGAACTTCTTTTGACTAGTCCCAGAACCTGAGAGAGCAGATCATTAGGAAAATAGTTGCATAATGGGGTCACGAGTATTAAATATTGAGTGTTCTTGATATGCTTGAGTAGGGGCCAAAGATATAAATGCATCAGGTTTACTGGTGCCGTGGCAGTTTAGTTGGTTTCAGAAATTATGATATGGTTGATGCCAATGCATTGATAGATGGGATAGAATGTAGCGCTATGCATTGGAATCATATGTCGACAGTTGTAAGTGGTGGTAGTGGAGATTTGCCAATACTTTAGCTGATGTTTGTGCAGTGACTTAGTGTCAGACTGGATGATGTTCTTAATATCTCGATGACTAGTGCTGAATAATATGTAAACCAGCTCATTCCTTAACTTTTCCCCTGCAAACTACGGATCGTCCTTGCTATCCAGATTTCTGCTATTGACTATAAGCTCCCGACCCGACAGTGTTTGTACACCGACTGATGTCAAATGCTATCTATTCTGGCGTGTGTCATACCATGTACGTTAGGTTGGCTAAGTGCAAACATACTAAATTTCGCATTTCCGTCATCCCATATTGTCCATAGGTACTCACCCAACATCAAGGAAATAAAAGTGGTTAAGCACAGGAAGGTCAGGAGGGCTAGGTTGTACTATCTCCGGGACAAGCTTCCCAGGTTCTCCACCTTCAAATGAAGAACTTACATGCTGTTTCCGCTCTTTGGCTCTTCAGAATACAAAGGGCTTTTTCTTTTTTTTTTGGCTGCAAATTGTATTAGAACTGCCTCTTAATTTTTGTGGGTTTGTTTGTTTGTTTGCTATGATCCTGTATTCCCATTGTTTGGTATCATGCAGAGAAGGAGAATATCAGTGCACTAACGATTAGGAATGTGTAATTTCTACTTCTCATCTTGTGTGTTCGTTTGTCTTAAGAGTTTTCCTGTTTTATAAGTAATGAAGACAATGACGCGGGAGGTCCACAAACTTTCCGGTGACGCTCTCTTTCGTAGTCTCGCACTTTTCAATTTAAGGCCTGACTCAAATCGAGGCTGTTGCAACCTCAGACCGGAGGTCCTGACCACCTATCTGAGGAGCGATCTCCTATCCGAGATTACGACAGCTTTAAGATTTGAGGGCGCGACTTAGGTCCGAGGAGCCCGTGTATAATGGTTGTGAAGTCCGTGGTGGGGAAGCCGTTTGCGATAATTATGAGGAGCCACGGTCACAAATGGTGTTCGAGTCTGACATGTGGACTCCACGTGGATGCCAGCGTGTAGAAATTTGATGTTCACCAGTAATACCAATGATCATATTAAGTAAAATTTGAAAAATTCAGGATCAAATCGAAAAGAAAAAAATTGAGGAACAGACATTGAATAGTTGAAAATAGATTTAGAGCCAACTTATTCATTGTAAGCATGATAAGCAAGGATCATCTTTACTTCCCGATTTTCATTAACTCGAGCTGGGGTGGAGTCTAAGCCAAGCTTCTAGACTTATTGCATGCATATTCATGTAGTCAGTTTGACACAAATTCAACTTGAATACTCGTACGTGAACGCTCTACCAATGTCATAATCAATGTTAAGAAAAAGACACATCTTTTCGTTATAGCTCTGCATGAGTAGCTTGACACACGTTTGTCCCGAATTAATGTCTCAATTGCTAAATGTCCCCCGACGGCTGGAGAAGCGGGGACACGTCATTAGGTCAACATCCGCTGAAAACGGACGTGACCACCTATCTATCCGACACGTGTTCCCTTCTTTCTGAGTATTTCCGTAGAGTAAAGCTCTTTCGAGTGGGTCAAGTAAGGAGTTATCAGCCACAGCGTTCGTGATTTTGAGAAAAGAAATCATAAGCAGACCGAAAATCGAAAAAGACGAGGGTCATTATGAAGATTAGGTGGTAGGGTAATGGTTTCCTGATCCAGTTCGACCATCTCAGAGCGAAAATTGGATCAGGCTTACCAATGTTCGATTTTCAAGTGATTCAGCGAAACTAGTTGCATATGCTTGAAATATATATTTACTTTTTAAAATTTGTAGAAATACTTATGATAATTAAGAGTTTAAATATTTTTCTAAAAGATTCTTTAGAAATAAAAAAAATTAATCCGTCCGATTCGGGTGGGACCGGATCGGCAATTGTTGATTCTAATTTTACGGAACTGACAATTGGGCCGGCACCGGTCCCAGATAAATCGAGACCGGTATTCCTTCCTTCTCTGGCTGATTACTTTGAACAGATTACCCACTCAGGTATTATTGCTGACCTATCGTCGTATTACAGAAGGTGTTTACCCCTTTTGCCGATGTAGACCGGACTCTATTGATCATCTTTTCTTTGGCTGTAATATTACGGCTTCCCTGGTTCGTTTCTAGGCGACCAAATGCTGCCTGTCTTGGACGAACGGAACGTGGCTGGAAAACCTTCATTGGGCCATGAAATACTGTGGTGGCCAGCAACTTCACCAATGCATTGCCAGATTTTCATTTGCTGCCCTTTGCCATTTGATTTGGACAGAACGCAATCACATTATCTTTAGGAACAAGACTTGGGATATCATTGCGATGAAGAAGCATCTCTCTAAAGCTGTCCAAGATAAAGCGCTTACCATGCAAGGGACGGATGACAACGTAATCGACGTATTTTGCCTGCTTGGGATTGTTCTCTGTCGATTCTTGTTTGATCTTGTTCTGCTCGGTTTGTGTTGGTGTTAGCATTCGTTTGGCCGTTTTTCGGTCTGTTGTTGGTCTCTTTTTGGCTTCCCCTTTTGCCCATTTGCGCAGATCCCCATCAACCCTACACCCCCTGCAACATTAGTGTCGTTCGTGGTGGAGGTTGTTTTTTGTTCGGGTTCTTGTGCTTTGGTCTCTTTTGTAAGTGCTTTTGATTTGTCTAATTCATTCTTACCTTTACAAAAAAAAAAAAAAATTTGGGCCGGCACCTCTAGGAACTTGACCAAATACGTTAGGTCGGGTCGGTTCGGTCTGGACGATTTTTGATCCGATCAATTTTTTTTGTTCACCCTTATTAGATTGAACAAATTGACAGTTGAGGGATTAGATCGATGCGATAGGAAATAATTTAGTAAAAATTCAAAATGATAAAGTTTGGAAATCATGTACTTTTTTTGGGGGGTCGAAATCATGTACTTCATTTATATCTATAATTTATAATGGGAGTAGCTACCCCGTGGGACGATGAAACGTCAATTTATGTAAGGTAGGATTTTTGCAGTGTCTCCTCCCTCGCATCTCAGGACACCGATCCGAACTATCGGTCGCTCTCATGACTTGGCAACTAACGAGCGCACTAGTTTTTGCAGAGACCCAAGAACCGCCGTCTCTCTCTCTCTGATGGTGATTGTGTATCGTTTTCAATGAAGTAGCCGATATTTCAGGCGAGGTATAACACCCAGTTTTGGACCGAGCATTCCTCTTCCGCTCTTCGCCATCCGCTTCTTCGCATACCTCTCTCTCTCTCCCTCTCCTCTATACATTTTTCTCTTCCTCTGTGAGTTCTTCTCTCTCTTTCTCTGTCTCTCTCTCTCCGTGGGATTCGTGTTTTTGTTGTCTGGTTTTGATTCAAGCGAGGTTCGTGTTCTTGGTTCAGTGGGTTTCGCGCGTTTGTGGTGGGGTCGCGGATGATACTGGATTTGGTTCGTGGGTTGTCGGCTCGCGGAGGAGGTAATTTCGTGGCTGTGTTGTTTGCTCCATCATGACCGCCGCTGGTCATCCGTTGATCTCCGTTCATCCGGACGAGCTCAAATTCAATTGTATATACTCTCTCTCTTTCTCTCGCAAACACACAGCAATGTCTGCTGAGATATGTTTCTACAGTTGCCTGTAATTTCACTGTCTCAGCTATCTTATTGAGATTGGAATGGTGGGCTTCTTGACATTGATTGTTGCACCCCGCAACCCAAAAAAAAAAAAGGACAATGATTGATGCTGATAAGACTGGAATCGCGTGTAGATGTCTGTCGTTGATGACCTTAAGTCTTGATGTCAACTTTCGTTTTATCAGTGATGAAAATCAAAATGGAGAGACCCTTTACCAAAAAAAAAAAAAAAAAGAAAAAAAAAGAGAGAACTTTTCGATACCATGCATTTCCTGCGAGCTTGCTGTGGGAATTCGTCTTAGGTAGCATTTGATATAATTCAGCACTTTTGACTCGGATAAGTGCAGTGCTTCTCAGCGGGTCATTGGTTTCTTATTCCACTTGTAGCTGAAATGTCCTTAATGATCTATTAAGATGATAGAATTTCAGGAGAAAGGCATGTAAACATGTTCGGGAATTATAATTGGAACGGATCTGAGTGACAGGTAGTTGTGGTTGCATAGTGCGAGGATTAGAAATACAGTAGTATTGGCATTAGGCTCTTTGCCTCGCTAACATTGTTCAAGTAGTTAGTGTTATTGCGTTCAAAAGCTCATTTTGCTATCGATGCCGTTGTGAACGTCCACGAAATATTGCAAATCCGAGATGCTGTGAGATCACACAGGGATAAGTATGGGTATAAGCTGTTAATGTGAAGAGAATAGTGCAGTGCAACTTCTTTCATTTAGTAGAACGTTGGCACACATTTTATGTTTGTCGTGGTGTGTGGTCTCAGCAAGTTAAATTGTTCCTTGAGACATACTATGTGATTGGGAGTAACCTTGTTGATACTGGTTGGAACTTAGTGCATGTCTCTCATGTGAAGTGTATTTTTTTTGTCCTCTGGCTCACCACAAGCAATAATCTTAGAATGCTTAGCAGCACGAGTCAAATGTGAGATATACAAACGCCGGCCTAATCAGATTTTCAAGCCAATTTTATCCTTGGCTATCATTAGTGCTTTTGGCATTTAAGTCTTTTCAAGTTACAGAGTAAGGTCTTTGTTCCCTTGTTTGAAGCATATATTCTCAGAGATGAGACATATGTTGAGTGCAGCTGGCTGAATGAATGGTCAATAATATCGTACTGGTTTTTGTAATAGGAAAAGGGGAATATCGGCTGTCACCGGTCATTTCTGATGTGCTTGCATTACTACATATAAGCCTGGTTGAATGATGCATTACCATCATGGTCTTCTTCTCTGTTTCTGCAAGTGTTTCAAAATCAATTAAGCTCTTGGCATAAGCTGGAATTTAGGCCTCAGTTGTCTGATATTGATTTTACTATTCAGTTGAGCTGGAAAAGCAAAGCTACTGTGATCTTAAAGTCGTAAACAACACAGAACACCATGTCGCTTTTAAGGTACTATCTATCGTGTTAAAACATGTTCAGATTTATGCTATACAGACATTTTCTTGCTCACATTAGCTCCTTCCGTTTGATATGCCAGGTTAAAACAACTTCTCCCAAGAAGTATTTTGTACGACCTAATACCAATGTTATACAGCCTTGGGATGCATGTTTCATAAGAGGTAGTTTGCTTTGCCTTCTTCTTCTTCTTCTTCTTGGGATACCCTTTGATGTTATTGGTTTTGCTTTCACATGTATAAGTACGTTGTTGGACAACACATGTTTATATCATGCTTTTTATGCATCTGGTCATGAGATACAAAACATCTGTATTTTTCCTTTTTGTTTGTCTAATTTGCGATGCTTTTGCTTTCTTTTGTTCCTTGCTTGGTCTGAAGTCACTCTCCAAGCTCAACAGGAATACCCCCTGACATGCAATGCAAAGACAAGTTTCTCCTGCAGAGTACAATAGTGCCACCAAACTCAGATGTTGATGACCTTTCTCCAGATACTGTAAGAATATAATTTACAAAGCGCTGTGTTCTTATTTTATTGACTGTTGCACTATAATTTCTTCTATTTCTAGTACAATCAGGCTTGTTCTTACACAAATATGCTATGATTTGTTGTCCAGTTCAATAAGGACGCAGGAAAAACAGTAGAGGAATGCAAGTTGAGAGTTGTATATGTTTCTCCCAACACAGGTCAAGAAAGTGTGGAAGACAATACGCTCAAGAGCTCCAGACAAAGTTTTGATGACCCCACTGTGAGTCTTTCGGATTGATATACATAGTTTCTCTTGTTTTCTTGAATTTGATAGATTGCTTGATCTTTTATCCTCCCCACGAACTTAGTAAAATTGCATCCACGATGACTAGAGAAGACAGAACACTTATTAACAGGGCAGGATGGTGAAAGGGAGAGGAAAAATTGGTAACCCACTAGATGCAACATTTTCTGATTCATTCTTCTTGCACCGGTATTCTTCTTAGATTTCAGTCTAAAGGTGGATTTCTGGAGAGAACTTTGATCATTGCATTAGTTTGCAAAACAGAATAATTATGGGTGAGGATGACTTTTGAAAATTGCGAACTGTCTGCAATTATTCACAGTATATTTCCAAAGCAAGACAACAACTAGAGTACGAGAAAAAGGAAAGAAGGAGCAGGGAAAGATGAAAACGACCATTCTTTTTCCTTGTGTTCCTTATTTTCTGGGAGACTTGTGGACCCATAGGTTGTAAGGACAAATATACCTAATGACAGAAATCATTGTTCCTGGCCATTATAACTCTGTTTCCACAGAAGTTACTTCAAGAAGTAGAAAATACACATTTATACATATCAACGTACTTTACTATGTGTTTTTTTATTACAATTTTATGCTTATTCTCTGCTATGTCATTATCCTAGAATCAGTCTGTGCAGCAACTGAAGGATGAGAGAGATGCAGCTGTTCGGCAAACACAGCTTTTGCGGCAGGAATTGGTAAATACCTTCTCTCTTTAATCCTCTTTGACCTTGTCGGCTAGACTGATATTTTTAGTCGAAAAAGAGGAATTGTTTAATTCCATGCAACATGTTTAAATGTTTGAATAGATGATAATGATCACTTTGGCTATGCGAGAGGTGCAAACATATAAGGTTTCGAACTTTTTGCTTTACAAGATTCAATAACCGATCCATGCTAGAGTGCATATTTGACTTAGTCCTTCCATATATGAAGGTGTAATTACGCTGCATGCTTATGTTGTCCAGGACATGAGATAGCTAAATAAAAAACAGGGGAAATGATGGAATACAAATCAGTGTCTTGTGAAGTTCTCCATATTAGAAATCACTTTAACTTCTCTCACTTGTCTTTTTTTCTTGAAATTTAGTGAAATTTACTTGCCGAACATCTTTTACATGAGTTAACACAATGATAATTTGAAGTCTCCAGATGAATTTTCTTGTGGATCTTGTTCTTTTAGCTCTAAATCACCGGATCTATGGTGCAAAGATGATATGACCAGCATGTGTTTCTCACCTATTCCATGGAAGTGTGTCGTTCTAGCTTCTGTTCTTAGGCCTTTCCATTAAACAACAAGATATGGAACTCTGTTGTCTAAAACGAACTATAAAGAAGATCCCGCCCTCAGCAGAAAATTTGCTCTGACCTTCTTGTACTTCAGGATATGCTGAGGAGACGAAGGCATCGGAAAAGTGACCCAGGCTTCTCCCTCAAATTCGCGCTTCTCGTAGCTCTAATTGGAATCATGGTCGGGTTCCTTTTAAACCTATCGCTGTCTTCACCTGCGGCGGAATAAATTCCCATGAAAGAAAGTATCGACGTCCTTGTAAAATTTTGCTGGCTCTGTTTGGAAGCAAGTTTGCCCATGTTTTTCCCTCTGCTTTCCATTTTGTATATTCTAGTGTTGCACATTCGTGTCTTATAGGCTCGTTTGTCGGCTATTTCCTGGAGAATACCTGACATTGGTTTGGGTTTGCACCCATCGAATGATCATCTTTCGAGCTTGTCAAACGGCATGTGAGCGGAGTTTATGAATAATTTTTTGGTTAAGTGACATTTACCTTGACTCTTCCTTTGCTAAATGTTACTGTAAATTTGCAAAGTGTAGTAATCAGAATGATAATTCGTCTCTGAGACTCGAGAGATCCTTACAATCAAATTGAATTCCACACATCATGGGTGAAGAAGTTTACCCAGATGCAGAGAGAGGGCAAGTTCTTATTCCATTCTGACTTGAATATGTTCAAGTTCTACTACTCATCATGATGAGTTAAAGTGTCATCGTCCTCGTTGGCATGTACAAATTGATTTGGGCAGACAAATTGATAGCTTTATAGCTAGAAAAGTAAAAGCTGATCCATGTCCAAAGACTCGACGCGCCTTGGGGATTAGAACTGAGCACGACTAAATAGAGCCCAAAAAAGGACAGAAAATCATGACTCAAATATGGAATTGGAGAATGGCTTACCTGACGTATTTGAGCATGTTGTTAAGTTTAGGAGAATGATGCAAATGATATCTAAGTTTTAATTTATTTAGTATGGTATATGAACTTTTTGTACGTGTTCAATTTAGTTCTTGTATTATATGAAATGTTCAATTATCTTCCATCAATTCGAGTT
Source organism: Psidium friedrichsthalianum (assembly GCA_019149425.1). Taxonomy (NCBI): domain Eukaryota; kingdom Viridiplantae; phylum Streptophyta; class Magnoliopsida; order Myrtales; family Myrtaceae; genus Psidium; species Psidium friedrichsthalianum. The sequence continues at coordinate 9,605 of JAGVVM010006503.1, forward strand.
AATGGAAGTTGCTGTTTCAATTTCCAATCCGATAAGTTAGAACGGTAGACCAAAAAAAAAAATTTATTACACTGAATTATCCATGTAAAATATTCAACTCAACTGAAATATAAAAGATGTTTTATTTGGAAAATTGATTATCCATGTTATTGAATGACGTGGATTTATATCCTAATTAAGTTGAATATCTTACGTGGATAGTTGATTTGTAACGTTATTTTTTGTCCACATTTCAAATTTATTAGATTAAAAGCTATTAGCAAATTCCTTTAACTTGAAGTAATGAGAAACAATATTGAATATTCCATATAGTTAAGGACTGAATTGAACATGTACAAAAAGTTCAAATACCATTATCAAAAAATTAAAAGTTCAAGATAGCATTGCACATTTGACTAAAGCTTATGTACCGTTTGTAGAACAAATTAAATGTTCAATAACTAAATTGAACATATACTAAAAATTTAGGGATCACGTTGAACAAATTAAAAGTTTAGGGACAACATCATACATATACAAAATTTAAGAAACTATATTGAATAGATTAAATGTTTAGGGACGACATTACGCATTAAGCTAAAGTTAATATTATTTGTGTCAACATTTCTTAAATTTAGGGGTACTCATCAATTGGGCCAACCCACCAGCCGCACGGAGCTGCGAGAATAGGCGGGAAGACTCCGCACGTGCCAATCTCAAACCTCACACGCGCGCATTTCCCGCTCCCTGCTCTCTCTATCTCCATTTCGCAGATTCTCACGCTCCAAATACGCGCTCTTGTCCTCTCACCCCTCACTCCGAACTCGGCATGTCAACTCACCCCACCGGGTCGCAACTCGCCTCCACAGCACCGACCTCCTCCTCCTGCTCGAGCGACTCAGAGAAGGCATGGCACCTCCTGTCTCTCCTCCTCTCACTCGGTCGCCCGTCTAGCCCTCTCGACCTCGCCTCCAAATGCGAACTCTTCCCCGCGTCGCCCGATCTCATCCGCCGCCTCTGCGACATCCCGAGCTCCCCGATCCATCTGACGGACGACCTCTTCGTCACGCTCTCGTTCGCCGCCCTAATCTCGCTCGCTCAGTTCCTGACGAACGCGAATCTGGTTAGCTTCTTCTGCTCGCCTCGGTTCGAGAGGTCGTGCTTCAGGAAGCGGAAGGGGAACATTCTAGAGTGTGAGAATCTGCCGCCGGTGAAGAGGAGAGCGAATTGGGAAAGTTATGTGGATGAGAAAGTCTATCCAGATGTTAGCAAGGGTAATGCGCGTGTTTGTCTTGTTTTTAGTCTCTGATGTAGGATATAGTTTGCGTATTAGTGCATGTTCGTTCATTGAGGTGATGGTTTCGATACTAGGCAGGAGTTGCGGTCCCTTCTTATGCTTGCCCGAGGGGAATCAAGATGGCTGTAGAAAGGTACCGTTGGCAACTGTTCTTTGCGCCGTATACTGTTAAATTTCAACATCGTATCATCTAGCTATGTATTTTTTTTTCATAATTAAGTTGTGGATCTACTTTCATTGGTTGACGAAGTACTACGTTTACTTACACCGTTCTCATGGATAATTTTGTTGGCCTGAACACTCTGCATGATACTAGGGGCAATATAGCTCTGCAGCAGTTGTTTAGGTAGATTTTCTTGCTACAAGCAGAGAAAGAGTTAGTTCTTGAAGTTTTTGGACTGATTGATAGCTTACTTGGATCTTGCCAGAGATTTGAACTCGATTGAGGGAAGGCATACGACTATGCGTTTGATTGATTAAATCTGTTGTGACTAGGAGCTTGGTTGCTGATGTTCTTGATCAACTGATGTGCTTGCTTAAGGTATAATGCACACAACCTCAGTCAATGCACAGAAGAATGTTGTCAGCAAATAAAACACCACGTGCTATGCCTCTGTGTCACTATTCTCCAAAAACAAAGTGCAAAATTTTGGAAACTTGTGGACCCGCTTAAACAGTGATGCTTGGTGTAAGTATATAGAGCACAAACCCACACGCTCTACTAAGAAGACATGTGCCAGTAAGCCATGAATGTTTTGGAAATTACAGTTTTCTCTGATTGATGAGAGACATGAATCAGTGCTATTTTATTGGATTTACTTCATTTCTTATCTGAAGTAGTCAGGAGCTTGACATCACACCAGAAAATTAAACATGGTGCACTGTCAATGTCTTAAAGTTTTTTGTATTCATGCCATCAACTTCATATTCTAATTTGTCTTTCATCCATTGCTTCAGTCACCATCTTGGTGTACAAACCTAATGACAATAAATTATTATGCAGGTTCATTTACGTATTAACAAAGACAAAGTCTGGACAATAAACACGGAGGAAAGTAAAAATGTCAGACATGCAAAGCAATCTGATAACCACTCCTTGGCTCTTTGTCAATGCTACTACGAGACAGTTAGGCTGGTCTCCAAATGGCACAGACCATAAAGGTCAAGATGATACGCTAATGACCTTTGCAAGGGAAAAGGCGCAGAAAGATTAGTTACGTTGAATTACCAAATAGTTCCTGCAAAGCTGAAGAATTTTTGGACATATCAAAGATTCAAACATCCGGAAATGTGGTGCCACCTATACCTTATCTAGTGCCAAATGTTTCCCATAGAGCATTGGGAAATCCTTTTGTGTGCAAAGAAACAACTGCTGAAAAATAGATTCCACTGAAAATGAAGACTTCGGTCAAGCATTTTGTGAAGGGGTGAATCAAGAAAAAATGTACTGAATGAGGCTGAAAAAACAGATCATGCTCTTGAGGGAACGAGTGCACCCAGTAACAATGAAAGAAACATGCCAGATGGTCAAAAAGAAGTATCGGTGAGTTCTGTCAAACTTATAAGAGACATAAAGGAGACTAACATGGCATTTGATGCTGCTCCGTTGGACAGACCATTTGAAACAGAATTTAAGTGGAAGTCTGAGGTAAATTGTCTCGACAAGAGACCTTCTATCAGGAGCAAACCTTCCTTTCCAGAAGTTGAGCTTTCTGGTATGCAGAATCTTTTGTCAAAACCTTCTGCCAAGATGAAAGCCAGTCACAAGGATGCAGGGTCTCTGAGTATGCAAGCTCTCTCAAAAATCTTTAGAGCATCAAAAAGCTGTTAAAACTTCGAAGAGAAAGAACAGGTGAAAAGAGGTCAGAAATTGATCAATTTGAGGCAGCAAGCAAAGCATGGTCAGAGTGGCATGTGCTATCAGGAGAGGAAGGGAACCTCCACTCCTGTACCTCTTAAAGTGAGCTACAGTTTTTTAGTCATATGGCATATTGTTGGCTAAAACTTTGCACATTGCAATGCCAGAGATATACAAAGTCGTCTGGTTTATAATCAATCATGCTGCGTTCTAGGGTATGTTTCCTTGATCAACGCTTTCTTTTATCATTGTAGGTTCAACTGGGGACCAAAAGTACTGCCCGATTTTGAATCTTATATTGTGGAAGAGGAGGAAGGTTCAGGTAGTACCAAAGCAGAAATATTGTGCTTAGATAATGATGAGACTTATCTTCTAAAGAGCTGAGTGTGAACTGCTCAGACTTCTAATAGCCTTCTTCAAACCTCGATTGCTAGGTGGTTATGGCACTGTTTATAGAGCACGCAGAAAAGATGATGGGAATACCGTTGCCATTAATGTAAGTGAAACTCTGTTGCTTAACTTGATTCTTCAATCACACACCGAAGTGATGAAATTTTGGACAATTACTGTTTCCCTAATTGGATCTATGATTGTGATGGGTGCATAGACTTCGATTTTGTTGAAAATCAAGTACTAGTTATTAGCTAGTGAAGATTCATATATCAAGGCATGTGTTTATGGCTCACAGGTCCTCATCCAAAAGTACATCAGCACCACATAAATAATGAGCTCAAGATGCTGGAAAAATTCGGGTAATGGTTGTTCAAAATTGCTATTCAGTTTGCTGCATTTTTTTCAAAGATATTACTGACAGTCATGTTATTTGCTAGGGGAAAAAACTGCATAATAAAGTATGAAGGAAGCTTCAAGAATGGAAATTCTGATTGCTTTATTCTGGAGTATGTAGAACATGACAGACCTGAGGTAATTGGGACTTCTGGATCACATATTCTTTCTTTTTCTTGATTTTTCTTCTCTCATGATGTCTTCAACTGATTTTCAGATGCTCAAGAAGGAAATAGATGTTCTCCAGCTGCAGTGGTATGGCTATTGCTTGTTTAGAGCACTTGCTAGTCTTCATAAGCAGGTTAGGTTCCCAATACAGAAGCTCTTTCCATAGAAACATTTCCCCAACAGTGAATTTGAAGAGTTCTTCGAAATTTGACAGGGAATTGTTCACAGAGATGTGAAACCTGGCAACTTCCTTTACTCTTCCAAGGCTAACAAAGGTTATCTTATCGATTTTAACCTCGCCATGGTCAGTAATGCCTGATCTTTGTGATTCTGTTGTTTTGCCTCTCATTCATGGTTTTAATGTACAATTTTTAACGTTTCACTTTGTTATGCTTGTCATGTTTTTGGTAACAGGATCTTCATCAGAAGTATGGAAGCAAAAGTAAGTATGTCATCTGTTGGTTGTTCCAATACAGAATTGGCAGGCTGTCTAATTTGATTGTGTTTGGCAAACCTGAGCAGTCTCACGTCCTGCTAAGAAGTTCTGAGTAACTATTGCAATTTGATTTTTATGAACTTTAGGATTGATGGCCAAATCTCTTTCTCAACCTTTATTTCTTAGCTTCTGTCTAGAAAAGTCAAACCTGCTAGATAAAGCCGTTGTCCAATTTCAAGCCTCAATGAAATGCCAATTGATTCTTTTTTATGATGCTTGTGTTGAAGTACTACTCTTGCTTCCTTGTTGTCATACAATAAAAATGATGGAGACTCAGTACCCTTCTACACTGCAGACAAATTGAAGTTGGGGTATAAGCACACCGAAGATTTCTACCCTCCTACATTTCAGAATGCAAAATCTCTTACTCCAACTAAGAGTGGGAAGTCCACAAGGGCTAAATCTTTGAGCACACGCAAGCGGAGCTGGATGAGGTAGCGTCTTATTTAGCTAATTGCAATACAATAAGGAGCCAAGGTCCAGATGGTTCAGGCATAACCTCTACCAAGGATTTGACTAGCGCTAGTACCCCTTCAGCAAAAGGCTGCGGGAACCTTTGCCACGGCATGGTCGGAAGGAGCTTATAAACCTTTTGCATGATGGGATGCACATGAATCATGAAGCATCCAGCGTTCCAGCTACTCTGAGAAAAAGGGTAGCTGCTCCCAGAAAATCAGAAGGAAAACTATGTATCATCTCCCCAATGCCTCTTCATTCAAGAGGTGTTGCTGTTTCTGGTGCTGGCTTGAGAAGGAGTAAGGGTATGTAGTTTGCCATAGATTTCCCATTAGATTACCTTGATCATAAGAACTTGATGTCGGTCATTGTTTTATTATCTTCATTTGATTCTCAGGTGATCATGGTAAGAAGGGCCTTGTGTAGGGACCAAGGGCTTTAGGGCTCCAGAGGTAAGAATTTAAGTCATTAATATTAGTAGATGACATCCTTTTACTAAACTAGTTGGGTCACTTTTACAGGACTTTGACTTATTTGAGAAACTTATGTCATTTTGAAAGAGAACCAGAGGTCTATGTACCCTGATCACGCTGTTATATCTACCACTCCCTATTCATCTCTGGGGAAAAATTGTAGTGCTAAGATCCCTGGCTACCACTTCTAATATAGGCACAGTTATTGAACTCTTATTACCCTTATTACATCAACTCTACCCATATGAGTTACGAGGAATAAATATTGCACGTTTGTGACTTTCTTTTATAACTGCCGCACTTTCCAATAATCTTCTCCGTAAAAGTAGAGAAGCTCAGTAATCTTATCGTGCAGGTCTTGTTGAAATCTCCACATCAAGGTCCCAAGCTCGACATTTGGTCAGCTGGGGTCACCTTGCTCTATCTAGTGATTGGAACGTCGCCCTTTCTTGGCGATCCAGAGCAGTATGAACTTTTGCTTTTACTTTATTTTCCTAGTCAACGAGAAGATTTTTGTCGTGTTTTGAGGACATCAAACTCCTCGCAGGAACATTAAGGAAATAGCAAAATTGAGGGGCAGTGAAGATCTATGGAGGTTGCGAAGTTACACGACCGTGAATTGTCATTTCCCGTGGTACTTTGAAATTTCATTCTGATTTATTTACAAATCATGGAAAGCTTCTTGTTTGATAAATAACCAGCATTCCTTGTTGCAGGATCTTTATGACACACTGTCCTTGGCCCCAATGAATCTGCGTGATTGGTGCCAAAAAAACACAAAAAGGCTGAACTTCCTGGAGGTGCTTCCGCAATCACTCTTTGATCTTGTGGACAGATGCTTGACAGTGAACCCAAGAGCGAGGATCAGTGCAGAGGAAGCTCTGAGGCACGAGTTCTTCGCACCATGCCATGACGAACTGAGAAAGCAGAAGCTCCTCAGACTGGGGTTCAACCAAGACTCGGGAATGGGCCCTCGCATCCAAAGGAACGATCATCAACTGCGCAACGTCGCCTCACAAGCTAGATAAGTTGGTTTAATGACTTTCACCTTGTGATATAACGCTTGCTTGAAGCTTTCCCTTAATCCAGCTTGGGTCCCCTACCTTTTCCGAGAGAAGTATCCATTGTTAGATGTTGTACAAAGATGTAACATTTAATTTCCTTTCCATTCTTTTGTAAATTGTGAGATGCTCGAGCTGTTGTAACTAGACATTATCCGAGTTGACTGTGTTAAAGTCGAGAGCAAGAAAATCCCAAATGTAAGTTCTAATGAACATCATCCGTGGTCGATCCAAAGACAATCAACTTGTTTTCGAGCAAAAAAATTTTGTTTTCCTGGACTGAGAGATTTATACAAGAGCTCCGAATCGTCCTTAATGCCCTCCTTCACGATCCAGAATGCGTGAAGAACCAATTTGCCAAAACCCTCATGCCAAACGCCAAAAAAGAACAAAGGCAAGAAGAAAGAAGAAATCATCTGGCATCCTAATCTCGACTCAAAATCAACTCACCCCAAACTGACCCAAGATGGTTATCAGATGAGGGGCAAAGTCATGGTGATCCGAACACTACATCTCAGTGTTCATGACTGAATGGAAAGGCACAAGCACCAAAGGAAGGAAGAATGGAAATTGTTGACTGAATGATACTGTGTTTCGTTGAACTGATTCTCAATTCTGCACAAAGAAGGATGCACAAGGGAACAGTTTGAGATCATATACTTCAGTACGGATTGAAAACTAGATATATCTACTGGTTTTGTACATTACTAGTAGCTAAATTATAAACTACACGTGGCAAGAGGCTTTGACAGAGTAAACGAAGTTGTGAAAGGGTATGCCTTCTGGTAGGTTGAAAACTCAGAATCACGGTCAAGTCGTCACACATAAATGACAGCAATTATGCGTTGGCCTCAACCTTAAAGGAATATAAATATAGCCTCAACGTTTGAAACCATTCATCAGCATGGCCATGCCTGGTAAATGCATAATTTGAAAGTTTGCAAGAAAAGGCTGCTTAAAGAATCTACCGAATTGCTCAAATGAAAGGAAACATAGAAAGCTAAGAGAGGTCTCCCGAGTTGGCACGAATATGGCCCCCAATCCTAATCATTCCTACTCATCAATCTCACATGTAGAAAGCCCATGAACTAACAGCATCCTGCTGAGGTTTGACTAACCTTATACGACTGTCATACACTGAAAATGTTGTGACCCTGAACAGAACAATCGTGTGCATTTCTCACGAGGCCACCTTTCCCTGTATCGTTCTTTCCACCTTTGCCAACTCCATGATCATCATTGGTCAATAGATCTTTCTTTTCTGCTCACTGGAACAATTCCGGGGGTTGCTGAATGAGTCTGGACACAATTATCACCATGAGAATTGCCTGAAGTGGTTTGACCACCTGAAGATGTGCGATGCGTTTTCCTGTCGATGGCAAGTTGACTTAGGGTTGAGATCTTCCGGACCATAAGAATAATATTCACCTCTGCTGAGCTTCCTGGGTGGAGATCTGGACCTATATCTGCTCCTAGTCCTGGTCCTAGTCCTGCTTCTGCTCCTACTTTTGTTGTACTTTTTGGGGGGTGATCTAGACAAATATCTGCTTCTGCTTCTGCTTCTGCTCCTGCTCCTGCTCCTGCTCCTGCCTCTGCTTCTGACCCTGCTCCCGACCCTGCTCTTGCTCCTGGACCTGTTTCTTCTATGACGGTGCAGCCGATGACTTCTGTAATCAGATGACCGATTTTTCCTTTCTTTAGATCCATGGAATTCTTGGTGAGTATCATTACGGTCCAAAAGATCGTCTTTATGATGCCTTTCACTGGTACAGCTTTCAGCAGGACAGGTTTCTTCTTCCTTCAGGTCATCTTTATTCGCAATAGGAGAGCCAGACGTCAATCTTGATGCTGAAGAATGCCAAGATTGGGTCTTCCAGCTTGACTTGAGTTCTTTAATAACCCTATAGATTAACAAGAGATTTCCCCCAAGCCACGGCTCAACAATTATCTTTCCAGTAGATGATTAATAAACACGACATAGTAGCGTAAAGTGACATTGTAAAGTAGGTGATCCCACATCCCACGGCTCACAGAATTACAAGAAATAATTAAACCTAGAGAATTCAGAAAGCACAGAATACCTTAGTTCTAGGCAGGGTCCAGCAGCACAATAATCTCTACAAAACTCAGAGGACACGTGGTAGGCCTAAGATCCACATTTTTTACTATGTGTGTATCTGATTAAAAGGCTGTCCTGTTTCTATAGGGCCAAGTGTGGAGAAGTAACAGCTATACACCAACTGATGCAGCCTAAACGGATAGAAACTTCCTTCACCTGTTCGCAATCTCGGATTACATCAGTCAAAACAGTATGCATTACGACATTTTACAAGTCATTCCAACATAAGGCACACTTATGGTTATTCATTCTGTGGACACGAGAATATGTAATCCATAAATGGATAGTATAGACAGCAGATGTATCATGTTTTTCAGTGATCTTAGTTCCCTGTTAAGGTCCCAAGGATAAAAATATGCTGCACAAGGAGGCAGATATTTATACAACTTCGAACTCTCCCCCATAAGCTTTCCCTTTTCTTCTAAACATGAGCTACTATAAGGAAAAATCTTTAAACGTGTTGAGAACGGCAGCTGTTTGTAAACAAATAAAATGTATCTGATTCTTTTTAAGCGAATGGATGACAGCATGATGAAGAGGACATTACATTACCTATCAGACTGGATTTCTTAACTACCTCCTCCTCGGAAATATCGTTTCTCCCTTTCAAGATATGGCTTATCCCATTGGCCTGTAATGCAGCTTGTAAAGCAACTGCTTTGATGCTCACTTCCATGGAAACAGCTTGCTGCTGAGACCACAGCTGCTGTCTTAATAGTGATTGTTCGAATTCATATTGCTGCCGAGCTATGGCATTCATGGAATGCAGCACAGGATCTGGAATAGATTGCCTCGCTGCACTTGTTGTCTCAGAAGTTTTGATCACTGATTTGTCCATGTTAATTGGACAAATTGGTAGCTGGTAGTCTTTGTCCAGAATCGATTCCCTCAGTCAACCTGCAGTCCCCAAACAGAAATGGACTTAAGAAACAGACCTCATGAACATCCTAAAACAACAAAGAATTTCCTCTTAGCCAGAAAACTTTGTATTCCTTTTCAGGTCACAAAGCTTCAACAGTTACACATTAAAAAGGGCAACTTATTCAAAAGGAATATTTTGCAATCTCATTAGCATGCTCATTTGCACTAGCACTGTTCCTCTTGAACTCCATTGGCTGAGCATGAAAGGCTCTACAAAATCTGTTTCTAGGGTACCATGGTTTCAACAAACAAATTACAAGGTGCAGTTATCATCCCCAAGGCTCCTTCTCTTTGATGCTTAGCTGAGACTCATCAGATCGCATTGTGTCTACCATGGCAATTAATGCAAATTTTGCGCTTTAACAACCTCTTAATGTATTTCGTAAAATTTCTATTCCACAGTAAAAGTCATCACTTTGTAAATCAGCATTAAAGAATTCCTCTGTTGTATATAAGATTGGATGCCATCTTGCAGTAATTTGCTATTGACACTAGATTTGTTGAAGTAAAAATAGTATGATGGGCAAATACAAAGAACATGAAGGTTCGGATCAAGCAAAGTCGAAAGCGCCACTACACATCATCTAGAGCATAAAGCAATTGACTATTCTAAAAATATATATTCAATGCCGATATCTAGCAATGGATGATACATCAATGCAAACAATACAATGGAAAAGGGTTGATTTCTTTCAAGATGCAGTCCATGCCACAGCAACAGCAACTAGCAAGTGGGATCATGGGATGAGCGATTCAAAGAACAAGAAGAATAAACATCTTTCTTCTGCTGCAGTAGATAACAACTACAGCAGTGTCCATGCATTCATTCCATCACGAGAGCAGCATTTCATTCGAGACTGAATATTTAAGCAATTACACTCTTGGAGTTCTTAATCTAAAGCCATCTCAAACGTGATTTTAGCTCGGAGCCTTATCCCAATTCCCAAGTGCCAAAATACCTAAAAAGTTTCTGAAACCCTTAGCATTCTCAACAGTAATCCAAAAACCAAATTATAAATCACACAGCAGCTCCACCGCATTTTTCCCTCCACATAGAACCGAAACTAAAGAGCTCAACAACATCAAAGCTCCCTTTTTTCCACGTTCAATTTCACAATCGGAAGAAGAAGAGAGACCCAACCCAGAAAAGCGCACGTTCAAGCTACCCCAAACGCAGGCTAATGCTCAAACATGGCACGGGTTTGACAATGAGTCGCCCCCAGATCACCAAGACCAAACAAAACCGGGAAAGGTGCTTCCTTTCCTGCTATTTGCTTGTCATTCATGGCTTTTTCCTCAACTCCTTCAAAAAAAAAACAGCGGATGGTCGGTCATCAAAGCTAAGCGATCGCGAATGGTGCAGAACCTGAGATATAGATGAACGCTGCGAGGGACTTGAACACGGCGATCACGCAGCTTCATCGTTTCGTTATGGCTCTCGGTCGAGCCTTTTATACCAAAGGGGAAGTTCCAATGAAGCGTCGATCCTCTACGTTGGTATTCACAGGAGGTACAACGCATCCGCATTAGGTTCTCTCGGATCGGTCATTTGCCCAAAATTTCAACCCGGCCGAGATGAATTCGGTTCGAAGAGATAATGACACAAATTGTTCATAAAATTTAACTTAATATTTAATATGTGATTTCTAAATCTTTAATTTGATTAATATGGTTCATGAACTTTAGCTCGAAGTGCAATGTGATTCATGAACTTTTCAATTTATTCAATACAGTCCCAAAATTTTGAAATACGTTCAATTTAATTCTGGATTATAAAGAAAATGTTCAAAGTCAATCCGAGAGTTTAGAACCATATTGAACAAATTGAAAATTCATGGATCACATACACTTCGTCTAAAACTCAAGAACCATATTGATCAAATTAAAAGTTTAGAATTACGTTTAAACATCGAGTTAAAGTTTATGGACAATTTATGTCATTTTCCGAAATGGGCCATGCATGTGTTGTTGGTGGTTGGGAGTGCATGTACCTCACATGATGTTCAAGTACCATTGACAGCTCAATTTGATTTAGCATTTCAAGGTCTAGCATATTAATACGAATGCATCCACGCGAGGTGTTCTCGGATTGGGCATTGCCCAAAATTTCAACCCGCCCTGAGACGAATTCGAGTCTTCTTCAAGAATAATTCATGCATGTTTGGTTTGGCGTACATGTTTTGGAACATGATGTTCGAGTATCATTGACCAGCTCAATATTTGATTTAGTATTTCAAGGTCCTAGCGTATAAATATGTTCCGTTCACATTTTTTTTTTTCCTCGAAATAGTGATTCTGATAGCATGAGTATTGTAATTAACAAAAGATCCACGTGTAAGATTCGAGAGAAGAAGCGTAACATATCAAGGCAAACCGGGATCAGCTATAAAACAAGACAATTCCAATATTATCTAAAAAGTATATATCTCATATTATACAGAGTTAAACAATGAAAAATCTCAAATTGGTATAATTGTGATAAATTTACCCAAAATTACTTTTTAACCATCAAAAATCCTAAAATGATATACTTTTGATAAAATTCTCTAAAACGGCATATTGTAATAAATTTACCCTCCATTAGTTTTATTAAATCTATCATCATGTGGTAATGTCAAATATACATGTTTGGAGTTTTTACCTCTATTGTATCAATTTGATATTTTTTTCTTGGTATTAAATCCAATTTAACAGAAATTAACGAAGGATGAATTTATTACACGTGTGCCAATTTAGGATCGTTGGTGGTCAAAATAATTAATTTGGGATAAAATTTATAACAGATATATCAGTTTGTGATTTTTGCTGGTCGAAAAAATGATTTGTGATAGTTTTGTCACGGTGAAAGGACTAGTCGGTAAGACTTTGAGACTTTTTTGTTGTCAAAATTAGTTTAGGATAAATTATCATTATGTATAGAATTTGACCGATTTTTGTGGTCATTACCTTTATACGAAAGTTTGTGAATCGAAATGGGCGTTTTCAGATCAGCGGCTTAACCACGCGTCATCGCCAGTCGCAGTCTCCTATTCTCCTTGACTTTATGATAGTAAAAACAAAAGACATAAATACAAAAGGGGCCGTGGCCTGAGGAGCTTAGGGGCTTAGGAAGGCCGGTTTGAATTCTAGACTCATCGGGCACTGGCTTATTGGCGTCGGGCATACTGGCCCGAAGCCGGGATCATTTGCTCAAGAATAGACAGATTACAAAAAAAAACTTTAATTTTGAAATTAGATTTCTAGATTTGCTAGATTTTCAGGTGTATTTTAGTTAGAATTACGTTTAAATTTTCTAGATATAGAATTCACGAGTTAGAAACTTTTGCTAAAACCTTTTAGGTTAGCACTATAAAAAAATGCGAATACCCTTGGATAAGTGACACTGACTTAAGCTCTAAGGGTTTTTACCAGTTGGTGTTATGTAGAGACAAATTAGGTTGTTGTTTGCACATTCTATTTCGATATTTACCTTGGCATTGCCACACTTTCGATACATAAATCGTTTTTTCCTGTGTAGAAAGGTTAACGACATAAATAAATCCATATAAAAGCCATTGTCGTGTAACCATACTAATGAGAATTTAGGGATTCATAATCGTTCGTGATAAGGACACTCCGGACATCTTAGTGAATAACAATCAAGTTTAGGTACCAAAAAATGACGGCATCGAATAGCTAGTGTGTAAAAACGTTCCTGATTTCATTAATCTTAGTTCGAACGAGTAAAACTCGACTACCAAAATCGCAACTCGGTAGCGAACTACTCCTAAGAGTAATTTTGCCTTTGTCATGTTAATTAATCGAAAGTAATAACTGGGTGGGGCGTGAAAAGCCTGCCGCAGCTAAGTCTTGTATAAAAAAATAAATTATAAAAGCTGAAAAATTATAAAATGTTATTAACAATTAGTGTCATGTTACACACTGATGGTCAAAATGGCGAAATGACATAAATGCCAATTGTTTATGATTAAATGGCAAAAAAAAAAGTTTAGGATATGAAGTGGTACCAAATTGCAATCACAGTTTATGACTTTATCAATTATTTATCGTTTTCCTTCTTTCCTCTTTTACTTTTTATGTTTTCCTTTTTGTCTTCCGTAATTATGGTTTTCCGATGTCATCAGCCATGGCATACGACCAGCAATAGCCGCGTAAAGCCTTAGCCTTGCATAGTGACCCAGCCTGAGACCTAGCCTCCCTCAAGGCCAAGTGACGGTCGCACTTTGCCTTGATCGAGGTTGGCAAAACAGTTGAAAGGAGAAGAAAGGCAAGAAACAAGAAAAATAAAAAAAATAAACAAAATTAAAATGTTGAAAAAAAAAAAATAAATAGGAAAAGACAAGTAAATAACTAACAAAAAGCCAAAGAAGATGCGCACCCTATAAGGGATAAAAATAAATGAGGAAAATGTTGACTTTTACTCAAAAAGAAAAAATATTTGCCCCACTTGAAGCATATTTCCGTTTGGAAGAAAATATTTTCTAGATAACTTTATTGTTCGCTGACATTCCAAAGCGTCAATAAAAATTTCCAAACTTTTTTAAGATGTGATTTTTTGCACAAAACAGCGATGGAGCTGTAAAATTGCCCAACGTCTATTGATTCTTATGTTGTTTTAGGACACTCTTTTGGAAACAAAACAAAAAGGGCTCAATTCTTCAAGACTTCATCATATAAGAAAAGTCTAAATTTCGGAATTAATGGGTTACACTAACTTTAAAACATCGCAAATTGGTGTGTATGATCGCATTCAAATGGAATAAATTTGCTTATAAAACAAACATCCGAAAACTCAATGCGAATTACACGATACGACAAACTATCTTTTGTACCACCAAAAATTTCAATCCTTGTACAAAGGACACATTTTATTCCCAAAACAAATTTCCGTCTCATATAAGAATCATATCGAAATGTGAGCTTGAGTAAACACCCATCATTAAAATCGTCCATTTACATCTTTCAAAGTGTTGCCTGCGTGTCCACATGGCGTCATGCATAAGGCGAATTTGACATCGAGAATATACAATGTTTGACATGATAATTGGCTGTGCATCAGTATCCGGTACACATTTCGACCAATATCTTCTGTAAAACGCAGGTGCCAACACACTTAAGGGCCGTGTTGTTTCAGACGAACTCAAAATTAGAAAGATTTTTAAAATATTATGATTATTTCAAAAAAAAATTAGTCCAACGAAGTACTTCATTATGGGCAACTAATTTATGATTCCCTATAACCCAAAACACGACCTTCCTTAGATTTTTGGGTCCTGAGCTCGTTCAAACTCTCAGTATTACGGACAGAGTTATCCTGACGTAATTTCATCCGCCAGTGTGAGAGCGAGTGAACTGGAGCATGGTCTATTCTGTAGCCCGCAACAACAGTTTCGTTTGCTCCATCTCTTCATCCTCTATGGCTCACAGTTCTCTCAATGATCCGGCACGCGATAACATCCGCGCGTAATCTCCGTCTGACGATTCAAATCGCACGTAATGCTTCCTCAACGTTTGCACAATCGCCTGTAAGTGATGAATCGTCTTCATAGTTATTTTGTTTTTCCCCGGATCTATTTGCCAGAGTAGTTGTGCGCCCCAAGGCTTGATGTTGTAAATTTTAATTTCCGGCATAGTTCAGTTCTATCGGCCGAGTTTTAGAATCGACCAGATTTGGGTCGTCGACCAGTTTTTCTCCAGTTTGAACTCGCATCCTTTAGCGCTTGTTGCTTGTCTGAAGAGCTCGTCCACGCTCTTGACAATCATCCTTCTCTGGCATGTATTCTAAGGGGGAAATGTGTTTCTCTCAGAAGCTGAGATTCAAAGTTTTTTCCAGTCATTGACTGTTTGTGCACCCCTAACATTCCGGGGGCAGTTGTTAGGAGATATTTCTTTCTTAGTATTTTGTAGTGCATGCGCCTATCGTATGAATCATAACAGTGTTAAGTTTAGCTGCTGCCTATTTTAGGTGATGCCCTTACACGGTGCTGGCAATGTGGGACGACTCGAATCCATGGCAGGACAAGGAGGAGCTGAGTGGTGTCCACCATGGATGGGCCCTGCGATGAGCAGAAGATGCCACGAGAGAGAGACGGAGAGACTTAAGTGACCTCGCGAAACGGGCGATGCGTTATTCGACGATAGAGACGTACGAGAGAGAGCGTTTCGGGTGGGTTGAGGGGATGCAGGCTTGCAAATTGCAATGATAACGGCCAGGGTACTGGTCTGTGGCCTTAACAATGGCGGCGTACCCCCCCCGCGAGCAAGGACGTGGTGTCTGGCCGGCAGAGGCCTGACTCAGGGACTGTCTGCCGGTGGCCTCTCCTCAGCCAGCAGAGATGAGAGATGGGAGAGAGAGAGAGAGAGAGAGAGAGAGGTAGAGTGCAAAATGAGATTTAGGCTTGAGCGTTTTTTGTCCCACCTAGAAGAATTATATGATGTGTTGGCTCTGTGCATTCGCTCCTATAGGGTAGCACCACAGAATGGCAGCCCTAGCGGGCCAGCAGCTGTAATCTGACGCCACTCATACCCAGAAACATTATTGACAATGAGATGTGAGCTTTGATGTACTGCACATTTTATTACCAATGTGTATCGATCTCACGCGTCATGTAGCTTTGTTGGGTTGTTAACTTGACGTTGTATGGATAAGCCGCTTACTGGAGGTTTGAAGGAAGGCGCTCTTCATGTGACGGGCATCTTGCGATACGGAAGACCGGAGGACAATAAGATCCTTTCAGACTGCAGGCTCGAGAAGCGCCTGCAACAGGTTCTTTGGCTTTTTATTATAGACATATTGCTTGCTCTAGGCAAACCGAGAATGATTTGAGTAGCTTTTTCCCGAAAATTCCATTTGCACTTTGAAAAAATATCTTATATAGATCTTTATGATTTTGTGTTGGAGAAAGACGTCGGCTATTGCAATCATAATGACAGATCTCGCAATTTCATAAACAATACCAATGATACGTTTATTTGAGTCCAATTCCAATATTCAAAGAATTAGGTCATTCCAATCATTAATGAGCACTCTGTACTTGCACAGATAATACAATTGTTCTTCATTGAGTTCAAACGCCTAAATTAAATCTGGATAGCACCTCATTTGTAAGACATGGAACTATCATTCTTTACTATGAGACTATTTGTATTCTAGTTTCAGTATCATTACCACCAAGACCATGGTCTCTGAACCAATTTTTCTCCTCTTCAGTTCTCTTAAACTTATCCCCACTCAGCTTTTTGGCCTATGTTGGTATTGTAACGTGAATTCTGCACAAATTTCTCAGTGACATCTAGTCAAACTCTGGGATTCATTGATTTGGGAAAGGGAAGTTCCTTCCTTTCCTTTGACGTCTAAGATTGCGCGTGCACGGAATAGCCGAGAAAAACATGGTATGTTAGAATTCATCCTCTGCACTTTAAAATTGAGTTTTCGTGGCGTGATCACTCATCTGAGCAAGGCAACATAAGTTCAGTACCTGTATTGTGTGGTAGTGCACGTAGACTTGCATTCTCCCTGCCCTATTAATTCCGTAGACTTTTGTTTGTCTATTAAAGTGTGGAGGGAAGTATTATATCCACGACTTATAAAGTCAAAAAGAGGAGTTGTTCTCTTGTACTGCAGGGTAACTCCCCAAAAAGGGAGGAGCATCGTATGGAGTTTTGCCTGTCCAACAAGTCAATGCTCTAATTTCCCACGTTCGTCAACTTTTCTAAATAGATCCTGGGCCCCACACTGCTGAATTTTGGAACACACTTGACAGTACGTGGAACTCAACATTAGTCTGTGATAAACACACCCCTTTAAAAAGTGAGAGATTCTGTTTTCAGCGATTAAGGTAAAATTCAGAAAACGAATGACATATCAGCCCTCATTGGTACCTTACTGTCACTGAGTTCTCTTCTTTTTAGAGGCAGTCCCTCATGTTCATCTAGATGATAGGTATTATTTGCAACCAAAAGATGTCAACGTTTTTCTACTTATGGGACTGCCGAATTTCTCATATGTCTTTTTCTCTTCTTTTTAGCTCTACTCTGCCCGGGGGAGAGGGTTGGTTGTCTACTTATCGATCTGATGAATTTCTACATGGTTCTTCTCTTTTCTTCGTTTTATTTCCTTTTTTTGAGCTTTATCTGGGGGGAGGGTTGGTGTTGTCTCATACCATGCTACACATCCCGCTTGTGTATTTTTAGTCTCGGTGATGAGGATTGTCTTGGTATAAAAAGCATAGTTCACTTGTCACGAGCACAAATTAGTCTGAATGTAGTCTGGTACAACAATTCTTGAACATTCTTACAACTTGGAATTCTGTTAGCTCCTGTCACGGGGAATTCTTATGCAATGCATCCATTTGTCACTTATATAGGACTTAGACTGTTAATACGATGTTACCTTGCAGGCTCAAGAATAGGAAAGACATCTTAAGAAAGGTCCACTGAGTAAGTGTTTGTCTGAGGTTCGCGCTGAAATGGTTGAAGAGACGCAAATCTTAAATAAACGCCGGAAGAAACATGTAAGTTTATATATCTTGCGGTAG
>JAGVVM010006504.1:0-18638 GCA_019149425.1 Psidium friedrichsthalianum
TAGGAGAGTTATACTATTTTATGCAATTGAAATATATACATTTCTTGTGCATGCCCGTTCTTATATTATGCACACTGATTAGTCTAATCTGAGAATCATGTGACTTGTGGGCACTGTGACATTGTGATTGCTTTTGGCACTGATTGAACATGAGCATGGTATGCATGTGTTTGTATGGAGCGATAAGGGAGAACGGCCTTGTCAAGGCGCTAGGGCGCATGGAATTGGAGCGATAGCGTGCGGACCTAAATGTACCTGTGGAGAGCACGGTGCGCCCTAAGGTGGGAGGCCGGGGTGAGCTTGAGAGATAAGCGTGTCACCCTGAGGCGTACCATACCAGGTTTGGACACGGGTCTGTAGCGTATAGACGTGGCCGAACTCATTCGTGGTCGCATGTGCATTGGCATCGTGCATTGTTATTGAACGATCGAGTTCCAGATAGTGCCATGCTCTGTTTGTTCATCCCTGGCATGTGATTCTATTCCCGGATATTTGAGATTGTAGAAGAGACTAGCCCTCATCATACCCTTAGTTACACGTAAAAGGTCGAGAAATAGGTTGCGCTATGGAGAGTTATCTAGCCCTAGAATGCAGGTTAGGGGCCCGAACCGCTAGCATCTTTTCTCCTACTCTAATGATTAGTGGTGAAGCTTCTTGAGTCTTCGACTCACTGGCCGCTGATTGCCAACATTTTCAGACCTTCCGACCATAGGCGATGAGCATTCCCACCGATACGCTTGGACCCTGTTTGGAGATAGTAGACTTACGTGAGACATTTTTTTGCCGCGACTGATGGAGTACCGAGCATTCCTAGCCGGAGTACTAGGAAGACCACGAGGAGCTACCGGGCATCGGACCGTAGCGGCACTGACCAGGAATAGACCTCCATGGTTGAGATGTCTAGGTACGCGTGGGGATTATAGACCATGTTGTATGTTTCCTTTAGAGGATTTTGTACCTTAAAACGCTATTGAGCCATATGTATTATTTGGTGATTATTTTTGCATGTGTATTTTTTGTATTGTAACCCCATTTATATGTATGCATGGATGGGGTTGAGAATTAGCTTCCGCATGCTGGTTAAATTTCGTTTCAAGTGTCGTCTGGACCGCGACGAGTTTTCCTGGGCCCGTCACAAATCGTGTTCCGAGGTGGACGCAGACAGATTTGGTGGGTTGTCGCGATTCGTGGGTTCGAGAAAGGCGTGACAATGGTCCCCTTACCCTATTTATAGGTTTAAGAGGAGGGAGAGACAGAGGTGGGAGAGGGCGATTTTATAACCCCCCCCTACCCAAACCTCGCCACATGGCGGGCCAATGGGAAGCTGCGATGTGGGCTGCCCGCTGGTCCCACGTGGCCAGTGCTAGCTGGCCACAGTGGCCAGCTATTGCTAGTCAAAGGAGTGAATAGCCTTTGCCAATCATGTGGGCCTTGGCACACCACCCCCCCTCCCCCACCAAAGGGTTCGGTGGTCAAAGGCGGCAAAATTGCCGCTTGACCAGCTTCTGTTGGCCGTTATGGACAACCCAAATGGCGTCGTTTTGGGTGGCGATCCTCATTTCCACTAAAGGGCTTTAGATGTTCTACAGGGCTTGATGTCCCTCAAGTTTTTCGTGATCAAATCACATCGTTTGCTTGCCAAACGTCGTGTCTGTCAAATAGATAGAAACACTATCATATTTTTTTTACTTTCAAGAATGATAACCTTTCTGATCCTTGCTCTTTGTGATACACAAAACAAACGCTATCCATGATGATGTCATCATGATATTAACATTACTCATTCATTGACATCATTCTGATGTCATGGCCTGTGTCATTATTTCGTCCGTATAGTGAGCTTTAGAAAAGAAACGAATCCAATCCGTTTTACGTCCTTTTTGACTAATCTAAATATCCTAATCGGCATTCGTCGGTGATCTTGTCTTTGTTATGGATTGTCGCCAAGATATCGGTTAGATGCAGTTTGGCACTCCTTAGGTTCACACCATGACATTGGCAATGAGATTCCTCAGGAATTGATCCTCACAAATCAATCCTTAGAATCGCCACAAACATGATTGACTCCTAGCACCATGTCACACGGTTACCCGTCCAGGAATAAAGTATGAGGACAAAGTGAACCTGTTGGGGCCTTGTGTTTGGTGTTATTTAGTCCTTATTGTCCTTACCATGTCCCGATCGAAATGAGGGCCATGGATATTTAAGTCAACCCATAGGATTAGATCTATGCTCAATCCTATCTGATGTGCATTCGGCGAGACTCTCTCGACTTATGCCTTGACCAAGGACTTTTCTAATGCACACGTCACACATAGATTGCATATAACTCAATCTCAATCTAATGAAGGAGGCATATCCCCAACTTGCCCACACTTTGTCACTATAAAAAAGAGTACAATAGAAAATTGCGCGAGGGAAAGATATGCCCATCATGGCATAAGCGGAACAATGATCGGTCAATATCATATCTGTGAACACAGCCATCCACATACAGTCAGCATCGCGTCTTAGGTTCTGAGGACCATTAACCACACCAAGAGCCAAGACATTTGATATTTGATCAAGCAAACTAAGCGCTCCATGTTAGTTAATCACTATTTCGTCACGTTCATGTTTGATCGAGCTAGTTTTGATAGTCGAACACCTATGTTCCAGCTTAGACGGCGAACGTCCGCAATGAGGACTTAATCGACTCATCATCCCTATCTGACATCTAATGTTCAATAGCAGGCTGCGAACAAACTAATCTCAACCAGCTCGTGTATGCCCATCCCGATCCTTTCGGCCATGAACCAATTTGAGAGATCACAGGACCAACTGATGACTCATCACAACATATTCTTGACAGCCGGATCAACCCGGAATGGTATCAGTTCAACGTGATCTACGGACTTTATCCATCTATATAAAAGGGACAAGATGAATAAACATGCGCCTTGCTATAACACAATTCGATAGTACAATATTTATGCCCTACATGTGACCATCACAGGTTTCCTTTGGGGCATATTCTTAACAATCTTATGCAGATTTATCTGGCGGTTCTTTATGACCAAGCACCCCTCTAGGTATTAGTCGTCTACAATTTGGACAGCAGAGCAATGCAAATCGGAAATCGATGGAAGGCGTTTCTTAGCCCTTCAAATTTCTTTGGGGTTGACCACAATGTGCCGGTCCTTGATTCGGGGGGGATCTGGGAAACTCTTTGGCCTTACATAGGTTAGGCATGAAGGCAATGTCTCAGATTATCCCACTAACCGTTTTGTGGGGTGATGGCTTTTAAAAGTTGATTCTAGTACTCATTTCTCCCTTATGGCACATTCATGGGTGCTTACTGCGCAACCTTGATAAGATGATGAAGTCTAGCATCCTAAAGTATTTTAGCTTCTCGGATATTCAATTGGGAGGGCTTTTGAAGACAATCCACTAGCTCATCCTTTGGTATCGACAGTCTTTACTTGCGTTGCTAAGGCCTACCACCATTGAGTGAAGGTGGACAAGGTGACATCACCTCACACTTTCCCTTCGTAGTTCTTAATAAGTCCTCTCTGTTCGATGCCATTGCAGTATTAAACTTATATTGGTACATAAATTCTTTAGCTAGATCTTCCCAACCGTTGTAATCCTCCTTGTCTAGTTTGATAAATTAGGCTAAAGCAGCGCCTACTCAACTCTCTTGGAAGGTGCTTATGAGTAGTGGAATGTAGTCAGTGTAATGCACCATCTTGCGTAGGTAGTATTTCAGATGTACTTGAGGACAATCCGTCCCATCATATTTCTGGACAAATTCTAGCTCCTTATAGCCAGCTGGAATCCCTATCTTTGCGAACGGGGAGATTTTATCAAAGCGATCCGGCTCGTATTCCTAGCTACTTTGACATTCCTATATTTTAGTTAGCCTCCTTATACCTTCTTCAGTTTGGCCACATGTTTCTCTTTCTTTCTTTTTTTCCAGATCAATCATAATTGGCGGAGTCCTAGGCAGTTGTCGACACTTGAATTTTTGGTATTTTTATTTTTAGAAAATTCATAAAAATTTTTAAAATTATAAAATCAATTTAAAAGCCTTTGCTAAACCAGGGAACCATTTTTGAACAAAAAATAATTTTTCATATTTTCAGTATTTTTCATCATTTTATTTTAGAAATTTTTTTAAAAATTCTTAAAAATTCATAAAATTGGAAAATTAATTTTGAAAGTCTTGGCCAATCCTAAGGAACCATTTTTAGAATAAAGTAACTTTTATTTGTTTTTCATTTTTAAAATTTCTAGAAAAATCACAAAAATAGCATTTGAGGCCACAAAAATACAAAAATAGCTAATATTTTTCTTTTTAATTTTCTGTTGATTTTGAATGAAGAAAATTCAAAAATATATTGATTCAGGATTATGTTTTTCTTAATTAAACATGTTCTCGAATTAATTCAAAAAAATCTGTGAAATTTCATTTTAGCCCTTTAAATTTCCATTTTTACATTTTCACAATTGTGACATTCTCCTCTATTTTTTGAAATTACATTTTTTTTCCAAAAGTCTAAGGAATGCCCAAATTTTAAGCAAAAAGGACTAAATTACACAAAAATCTTTTGATTGAGTCCTTGGTTTTGATCAAAATGAAATTGAAAATGTTCTAGGGACTATTTTGAAAATCCAAGCATTGGTTTGAGCTAAAAAGGCTGTGCAGGGCTTGGTTTTCTCAAAATCAGTCCTCAAGCCAAATTAAATATTTCGAGGTTTCGCACAAAAAGAACTAGTTGTACTCGAAGTTATTTTTTCTAGTTAATATCCATGCCATTGTTCCAATTTTGAGCTTAAAATTGTAAAAATGAGCCAAATGGTGTCGAATTTGGTAAAAAAAATTGTGAATCGGGTCAACTGAGTCAAGTTGACAGACCTGGTCAACCCGTCCACTTTGTTGACTAAGAGCATGAATAGAACTAGTTTTGGTTCCTCCCCATTGTATGTGCATAGGAGCCGACGCGAATTGGACGGCAAATTGGAAAAACCCAGAGGCTGATCTCCCTTTGATCACTTACCCACACAAGTCCAGTAAGCTCCAACTGGCAAGACGTGTGGTGCACGTGTGAATAAAGGCTGGCCACAACAAACTCTCTCTAGAAAATTCTAGGGAGGGGGAAATCTACTCAAGGCTCACATTCAGTTAAGGGGGAATTCATTCGGTTACAAAGAAAAAAGAGAGTGAAGAGAAGGAGGGGGAGAGAAAAGGGAATTCTCTACAACTCCTTGAGGCCGACGCTATTAACGAGAGCTTGACCGAAGCTTTCGAGCTCTCGTCGAGATGATTCAGAGTGAATCAAGTGTTGAGACAGAGTTCAAAAGCATGGTGAGGACTAGACGAACACGAAGAATAATCTACATCATCATTTTGCACTCGAAAAGAGTAGGTGCCATTAATAAACCTTTGAGGTCCGCTAATGGCGGATGTTCGTTGGAGCCATATTTCTTCGTAATTATTAGTTTAAATTACTTCTTTGAACCTACTGAGTGCCTCTGTACCTTGTTTTTCTCTTTCTTCACATGTTTACATTGAGTCAACCTCCAACTCTTTCACTAACCTTAATCTTTCGAGCTTATTCCAAGTAGATTGAACCATTCGGAATATCATGTAAGCTTTCTGGATCTCATATGATATGGATTGATGGATTAGTTTGCTCAGTTTATGTAGAAAATTGTCGCTTGACTTCGTCACCAGAGCCAGCTTCCACCGATTCTAGAGTAGGTTGTTTTAGGTTGATTTGAAGCCTGGAATTCATAAATGTTAGAGTTAGGATGATGAGGATAGTTTAGGCTCAAAATCGGAGAGTTTCATGCATATTTTGGTCTCAATTTATCTTTGTCGACGAGATTTTTGGTGAGTTGGCCGAAATCGTGACCTTCTAGTCGTCTTCCCGGCCAACCGCTGATGTAGCATGCCTCGTGGCAGCCACATCAGTAGTCCATTGTGATAATCAACCTTAAATAAAAAGTAGATAAATAATAAATATGATGGGTACGATTTAGCCACATGTCGTGATCTGGTTTTTTTTTTTTTGAAAAAATCATTTTTCGAAAGTAATAATTCATTTTTGAAAATGAAATAAAAAATATTTTTTTATCCGGTGGCCGATATAGAGCCACGTGACATTCCCTAAGGCATAGGATATTAAATGGGTGGGAAATTAAAAAAAATAAAATTTCGAAAATTCTTATTAAAATGAAAAGCAGCGACATTTTTTGCCCCAATTGGACCCATTCGGGTTTGAATTTGGTTTTTAGGTACTTAGGTAGGGTCAACCCAGCCTGGTCTGAATAAATAAATAAATAAATAAATAAATTTTTAAAAGAATAAAAATTAGAAAAATTAGAAAATAATAAAAAATTCAAAACTACATCGTTTTAGGCCTTGGGTCAAAACCCGCATGGGTTTGTGGTTAACCGAGACCCAAAAAAAAAAATGGTTTAAAAAAACCAAAAAAATATAAAAAAATCATTAAAAATTCTAAAAAAATTCTAGAAATAAAAAAATTCTAAAAATTCCCAAAAATAATGAAAAATAGGAAATGGTAACATTCAACTGGTTTGATCTATTTTTATGATTTTAGGCTCTCGAGTCTTGAAAAATGACCGTTTTGCCCCTCTAATCAATTTGACCCAATCTTTGCTAAACTACCCTTGAACCTAGTTGGTGCATTCTCTAAGTCCTTAGGGCTCTACTAGGCTTGTCATGTGGCCATTTGAGTACTTGTTTGATGTAATTTATCTATACGTATTGACTCCTTGATTGTCTTCGATAGCATAGTCTTGTACCGGCATGAATTCTTTAGACTTTAGAACTTACCTTACCCAAAGAACATATGCATGAAATCTATAGGTTAGAAAATAGCTCAACTTAGATATCGAAAGGGCCTTAACTAAAAGGTCGATATAACTAAGTCCTCGAACCCAGTTCTCTATTTTTCGTAGAACCAAATTGTCTCTCCCAACTATGCGACAAGGTTTCCAATCTGCCCTCCAAAAAAAATTGGTGGCGACTTCAATAGCATGTACTCTGATCACATGTCACCTGACCATATTAATGTCGACATCGATTTGGTATGGGCTTGAGAGGGCCTATGCCTTTAATCCAATTGCGTACTCGCCCTATCAAGCACACGAGATCCCAAAGTCAATCCATTAGCCCCCTCTTAAGGAGGGTCGCGACAGACTTGTGACTCTACTGGGGACTTGATTTGTAAACCTTTAGAGGACTTGAGTAATTTAAAAAGTTTAATATTTTCTGATATATTTTCTGTAGATACTCTGGAAGGTGAAGTAAGTAATCTAATCAAACGTGTTAAGTGTTTTTGTATATGTTATTCACTATCTGAATTGATGATTATTCCCACTTGATATTTGATTATGTTTGTGGGCAAAATTATCTAGCCAAATAGTGGGAGCTTTTTTATGTCCATACCTTGTCCCTTTTTTATTTTTAAATTTAAATCCCTACTTGTCTCATGCACATGTGAAATGGATGGTTGGTATACCTAAAGTCAAAAATACAAAAAATGGTCTAGTTGGTAAGGTCTTCATACATTAAACTTGTAATTCATTAATATTTTTAAATTGTACATACCAAGCATATCATTGATGATTTCTAAAAATCATTCAAGTGATTTGTTTGAAAGCCATTTCTAGAATAGAATGATGATTTTTCCAAATCAGTCCATAGTCCCCAAGGTATTTGTAAGGGAACGAAGAAGTAGTTAACGCCATGATACCCCTGATATCAAGTCATTTGGAGCATTCTGATTTGCCCATGGAAGGGAACTCACTGGGTGCAATCTACTCCACTCTAGGGATTTCCCGTATTGCGACATATTTGAACGGATTAGAGATGGATTGTGAAGTTAAAGAATGGATTAAAATTCAAGAAGTAAAGAAGCATCACTACATCGAGAGAGTGAAGATGAGAGCTTGGTGCCCCCTTGTGATAAAGAAGCCTCACACCACGAGGGTGGTAATTAGAGGATCACTATCCAAGAAGTTCAAACAATCCACTGCAAGGAAGCATGAATGAAAGATTTACAAAATGAGTTCCATTTTCTATTCATTCTCAGACAAAGAGATTACATCGAAGAAGCTGATCACATTATTCATATATGACCTATTGGTGATATCATCCAATGATTATGAGATGTATGGATATATGTGTTAGCTTGAAAGGGCCTAATTTGGATTAGATGGCATTAAACATGACGTGGGGCATCCTTAGTCTCTCTTTTTTTTTTTTTTTACATTTATTTGCCGTAGATTTCATTTCTAAACTTTAGATAATAGATTTTCCCCTATGGGAATCCTTTCTATCTCATCTCTTTAGATCTGTTGTATCAGGGATCTTTTGAGTTGCATTTGCACTAATTGGATTTTTCTAGAGATTTCACTAGGTGGATATGATAGATCCTAATCAATTGTATAATTTCTTTAGGAGAAATCTGGATTAAACTCTTTGTTTGACATCTTTGGGTCAAATAAGAACATGTAACCCTTATTTCACCAAAAGGAAATATAAAGTTGAATTAGTTCATTTTCATTACATTTGCATTACATCCCTATTCATCCAAGGTGTCTCCACCATGCTAAGAGTTCCTTATGTGAGACACTTTGGCAAGCGTATGTCGAGGAGCGTCTAGGATGCTTAATAGAGCTTATCAAAGTGGATTATCAGTCTGCTATCATCTAGGCTTTAGCAAGGTTTTGGTATCTAGAGATTTTGATTTTCCACTTTCGAGGTTTGGATATCACACCCACTTTGAAGGAGTATGCCACCATTATTAGGGTAGATTTTGATGAGCATATTGTGCAACCTTTCTTGGGGAAGGATTCCACCCAAGCCTTATCCAAATTTCTCCGTCTCAAAATTTCTTAAATAGAGAAAATCTTTAAGTTCAATTCTGATAGTTAGACCCTTTCATTCCTCTATAACAACTATTCATTCCTCCCAATCGATATCTGTCATAGGTCAAGTAGAGTATTCATTCTAGCATTCTTTGTATTCATCCTACTCCCTACTTTTGAAACTACGTTCGAACCCTCCATGATCCATATCACCCAACAAGCATGTTATCACTGGAACTACTCTTATATGATATTAGTCAAATCCTTCCTATATTTGCATATTCACGTTTTGCTTATCCATACACCCATTACCATCCATGCATTTCACCTAAAAAGTGGAAAAAAAAAAAACGAGAACATCTCACTAGAGCTTGAAGAATAAACCAAGCCTGAATTGCCAAATTAGGATATCCATGGAATTAAGGTACCGAAAGGGCATTAGTTTTAATTAACTAGTGTATCCAAGTCCCCGAACTCCAAATCTCTGGTCCATAGAAGTAATTTAGTTCTCCTATTAATTTATTTAGGTTTCTAATTGACCTACAAAAAATAATTAGTGGTAACTCCAAATTCTAAAATTATTTGAACAAAAAAAAATAAAGTTACGATTCGATAGGGTTTGAGAGAGTTCGTATTAGGTTAGTCAATCTAATTGAACTGATAATTCGTTAATCTGGGAATTTTCCACCATTGAAATTTTTAGGTCGCTACAGTTAGCCTGTGAACTGCCATCCTCAACCGGTATCGCCAACGCTCGTCGGTGCTCCATAGAAAGCTTGAGGTAAGCATAATCTCTAAACCTTGAGTAATTAGGCTCTAGATGGGTTGTAGGGTTTATTTATAGTAGAAAATGATTGGGATTTGTGACTTGATTGCAGGTGTTGCTGTTTTGGTGTCGTTGGATGTTGTTTCTTGCCATGAATATGTTGTTCAAGTGGAGTTTAGGGCTATCCATGATGGTTGAGTGTGAAACTTTTGTACAAGTGGAAAGCTTAAGAATAATCGGTTTCAGGCATGGAAAAAAGTGATTTTATTCAATATTCATAGCTCATGAGCACTAATCCTAAACCCGAACGTATGTTCCCATGAGGTAGTTATTGTGAATAGTGTCGGGTCATGATTTTCCATGTGTTTAAGATAATGAACTTTTGCCTGAACAAACTGTCTGCCTGCATAAAATGTTTTGTGCTCAATTGTAGGAAGCTGATTCACGAAATGTCTGGACGTACCAGGTTGTTAATTATCTACCCGTGAACATGCATGGTTAACATGAGGTTGGGGCACGAGTTTTAATGAAATCGAACAGCAGGTGGGTGTGCCCTAGTGAGAAGGGAAACGGCGAGATAAGGATGGTACACTCGGACGTGTACGTCACGGGGTAGCTAGAGTGGTAAGGGGTGCCAACTTGAGTCTTGGATTTGATGCCTTGTTGGCTGAGGCACTGGGAGAAAATTATACACTTGGGTCTTTGCTCGCTGGAGGTAGATATGCGAGTGTATGGATTATGGGTGATGTATATTGAGACACGAGTAGTGAGGCTCTCTTGTGATGTGATTAGGCTGCAAAATAAAAGAAAATGAATTTAAATATCTCATGCATGTGCATTCACATTTGTTGTCATGGTTTGAGTGGTAATTTATATGTTGCTTGATTACTCCAAGGTGAACCTGAGTATCAATCATTGAGTAGTCGTTTAGTCTGGTTAAATTGTGGCAAATTGAGGACCTAGAACTGTATGTTTAGGGTTGACCTAATTGTGTGCTTCACCTTGAGCTAGGTTTAGTGGTGAGTTTGCTGAAACTCATCTCACCATTGTTGCATACCATATTTTCAGACACTCGACCTCAAGAATGAATGTTCCTTCGATTCGCCACGGGTTACTTGTCAAGTCAGAGATGGAGGTGATCGGGTATATCGCGGCGAGTGGAGTAGTGTATGCTAGGCACGTATCTACCATCTAGGTAGATGAGGGTTATGAGCTTTTGTTGCCTCACCGTTATGATGGATGGATGGTCAGGCAGGGATTAGAGTTTTGGGGACCGTTACAAGGTTTGATGTCCTACTCCATGAGTTCGTTGAGATGGGTCCCATGGACGCCGTCACTTTTGGTGGGGAAGTACTGAGCCCCGATCTAAGTCCTGTCGCTTCAGAGCCTGGTCTCATGGAGATAAACGGAGCATATTTTCAAGATCCGATGGATAGTGATCTACCGACACCCGTGGAGTTCGACCCTAAGGAGTGGCCCTCATCAGATTGGAGCGATGTGGATGTGTAGACATTAGGCCCTACTTGCTCTTTTTGTTAGCGTAGGTCAGCTGGTGGTATTCCTTTTTGAAATGTTGTATATAAATGATCATTTTACTGTGCTAATGTAATGCCTTTTTGTATGTTGATCTGTGTCTCTCTTATCTACCCTTCCTGATGTATGTACGGGTGTGATGTCCGCTTTCGCTAGTGTATGTTCGTCGATTGCATCACAACGAATCTTGGGTCATCGTTCTTGTTGGCCGATTGATGAGATGCAGGATGTTGCGTTGTCATCGGGTTCGGGGCGTGACACATATGGGGTAATACGTAAGATTTATGAAAAGAGAGTAGGATCATAAGTGAAAAGGCCTTAGAGCTCAATCTAAAAAAAGAGTCAAGAAAGAATAAAAATGAATGTGTCAAGGGCTAACAAAAGCAAAGCGCCCGGTAAAAGTAAGGCCAAAACCCTCCATTAAAAAATCACGAGATTTGAAATATGACTAAAATATATATAAAAAAATGATCACGATAAAAGGTAAAGTTTTCAAGAAAGATGAGAACAAAAGAAAAACTCTAGAACTAAACTCAAAATGAGCATCTAAGGAGCTTCTGAAGTTAGAAATGTAAATCTATCCCTAGCAGATGTAATAACTAGCACTGATGCAAAGGTGATCACCAACCTTTCATACCTCTCATTCTAAAAATATGATCTTTTTTAAGGCTATGCTAAACCAATGTGTTGGGTTTCGTAAGGGATAATAAAATAAATTTTGCTCAAAAATAGTGCAACGCAGCAGAATAAAGCCAAATCCGTACATGAATCTTCTTTAGGGAATATTCATGCATTTTAATCGAGAATTAAATCATACATCAAGAGGGTTCGAGTCTTACCTCAAGGAGTACGCCTGAGCCAACTTGATCACTATGTTCCCGAGCTCCACAAACATCGAGCCTCTAGTTCTGACACACCACCAATCATGAGCCAACGGAAGATAGAGCTCTTGAACCTTCACCTCTCGTTTATGCTAGTAAAACTTGAGGAAGCAATGATCTGATCTTAAACTTTAATCATGAATAACCCACGAACGTCAAGTGTTACGTGTAAGGACAATTCTCACACATGTATGCAGAAAAACACATGAAACTCACGTGGTATGGGTAGAAACAAGAAAGGAAAAGCTCTTCTTCCCTTAACTCCCAACCCCTATTTATAGGGTTTGGGGTAACTCCCAAACTGCCCTATTATAGCACGGTTTTAGGCGATAGCTGATCCACCGCCGGCTTGTCTTGCCCCACGGCTACCCTATCTCACTATTCGTATTCGTCTTGCGTCATGTGATCTTATCACTTTGTCTAACTGATAACAAATCTTATTCTTTGACTTTTATTGAATAAGAAATCTTATTTTTTATCATCTCATGATTCTTGCAAATGTCGCATCAATATAACATCATGCTGAGGTCGTACTTGCATCCCATGCATATCTGTTTGTGATAAGAAATTATAATCAATCCTATTTGATCTAATTTCTCTTGACTATCTCTATAGTCATAATTGCAAACACCTTTGCGATTTCATACAATGGTTATGATGTGTAACATTCCTAAGTTCACCATTGAGCTAGCAGTAGGACGTATACTCACCAATTAGTATCACTAGGAGAATTAATTGTCCCTAATCAATCTATGGATCTCAAAAGCCATGAGTGGCATCTAGCAATATATCATGACTAACAAGATAGTGTGAATGTTACAATAACATAATAAGCTTGTCAGTTTTGGCTACAATATAATTCGATCTTTCTATCCTACTATGTCTCGATTGAACAAAGGCCATGGATTATAGTCAAGCTACCAATTCAATTATATCCATCAATCTATCTAACATGCAATAACATGAGACATTCTCCTCAAACTCGATCGAGGATTTTCATACAACATCATGAATAGATAACATAAGACATCAACCTTGTACTTAAACAAGGAGATAGATTCCACTGTTGCACACGCCTGTGACTCGTATACGAATGAACCATAACCATCAAGTATAGAGACTGATTAATGACCTGCTAATGTGCATACTTGTGAATCATAGCCGCTTGACATATCAGCTAGCATCGTACCTCAGGTTTAAGGATCTTTATACCTGTCCAAAGCATGAATGGTTAGACGTTAAACTTGCGCGAAGTTTCCATACTTGCTAATTGTTCATTGTATCACGTTCAGTGAATTTGATCGAACTTGTTTGATATGAACACCTATGTTCCAATTTAGACATCTAATGTTTGATGACTTCTGACCCATCATCCCCATCAAGTATCCAATGCTTGATGGTGCGGTTGCAAACACACTAGTCTCAACCGGATCATTAACATTTACTTAATGATCTGTTGACTAGGAACAAATATGAAGATCGTGTTTAACTGAGACCTATCACACATATTCTCAACATCTCAAGAGCAGGTATAGCCACAACTGATCTTATGGACTTCATTCAAGTAGAGCCATGGGACAAAATGAATGAACACATCTTGTCAGTGATAAGATTGAAAGTACAAGAAAATGTCCAAATACAACCATTGCATTGTTCTTTTAGGGCATACACCTAATACAATGTGACAACCTATCCCAAAGACTATCCTAATTGAGATGTTTCAAGTCTACGTGTGATTTCATGGAAGAAACTACTGCCTAAAGGGATAAGTACAATCTTGTCTTATTTGATCTTCGAGGTTCTTGACTTGTAAACCAAAAAGAGGTTTTTTAAATTTGATTCATTTCTAAACCTTAAAATGCCTCTCCATTACATAAGCCTTATACCAAACCTATATTACAGTCTCTTGAAAACCTTCTCTAATCAATCAGAATGTATGCACTATAAATTGTCTCGAAATTCTTGACATAGGTTTTCAAGTGATAATTTGAGTGCTTTTAGAAATTTTTCCCAATGAGAAAACAAAACCACCTAGAGAGCAAAATTGTGAGAAGCCCTCTCTGATGAGTAAACTCTAATTGATATTTTAATTAAACTCTTTTTGTAGCTTCAGATCATTCATTCAAAATCATCCTTATAATGAATTTTTGATCATGCTTGATATGAGGCGAGGTGTTTTGGATAACTTCCAACATTACATTACATCTCTAGAAAAATTTTCCATGACTCTTAAGCAATCACTATAAGAGCATGGCTTGCTTTCGAAATTAGACAATTTTGAAATAGATAAAATTTTCTAACATCTATCTCCTTCATGAGAAAAATCAGGTTTGAGTTTCTACGGGTTCTTTAGTCTCTCCATATCCCAAAATAACATCAAAACTCAATCTTTCAATCCATACCTCTTTTGTTCACCTAGAAAGTGTCGCTAAGGTATTCCTCAGGTGACTCCATTTTAATGGATGATCATTCTTCTTAATCCATACTTCTTTTGTTCACCTAAAAAGTGATGTTAAAGTATTCCTTGGTGATTCCATGATTTAAGGATGATCCAATCTATGGCTGTCCCTATCCATAAGAGTCAATTCTATGACTATCTTTGTCACTAAAAGTCAATTCTTGCCTAACTCGATCTTTAAGAGTAAATTCTATGGCTGTCTCTATCTATGAGTCAATTCTATGATTGTCTCTATTCTTAAGAGTCAATTTTATAAAGGTCTCTATTTTTAAGAGTCAATCTTTTATAGGATGACCAATCATACAAGTTGAATTTTAAAACTCCCATGGGGTGATCTACCAAATGGGTCAAATCTTAGTCGGATTTTAATCATTCAGAATCCTTTCAATAAGAATCTTCTATGGATTGACTTTCCATACTGGTCCAAGTTCAATCCCCTAGGATATTCTTATAACGAACCCTTAGCTTACACAAAAGGGTATTGTGAGTCGAATGTCATGACCTTTTTTATTTTTCCTAGTCTAGTCAACTAAATCTTAGGTTCATCTTATCTTTGAAAGTAATCTCTCATGAGACCTCTCTCAAAGAGGGACAACTATTGACATTTTATTTTTAAAATTTTTTATGTTTAGAAAATTCATAGAAAATTCATAAAAATTCATAAAATTTGAAAATTAACTGTGGAAGCCTTAGCCATGCCTAGGGAACCATTTTTGAACAAAAAATGATTTTTATATTTTCAGTAATTTTCAGCATTTTATTTTAGAAAAAATTTAAAAAAATCCTTAAAAATTCATAAAATTGGAAATTTAACTTTGAAATCCTCGACCAAGTCTAAGAAACCATTTTTTAGATAAAATTATTTCATTTTTTTGCATTTTAAAATATTTCTAGAAAATAGAAAAATACTTGGAAAATTATAAAATATCTTTTGAGGCCACAATAATACACAAAATAGCCAATATTTTTATTTTTGTTTTTATTTTCTGTTCATTTTTGCCAAAGAAAATTCAAAAATATTGATTTGCGATTATGATTTTCTTAATTAAACATATTCCAAATTAATTCAAAAGATCTCTGAAATTTCATTTCAACCCTTTAAATTTCCATTTTCACATTTTCGAAATTGTGACATTCCCATCTAATTTTTAAAATTACATTGAGTTCGAAAGTCTAAGGAATCACTCAAATTTTAAGCAAAAAGGACTAAATTGCAAAAAAATCTTTTGATTTAGTCCCTAGTTTCAATCAAAATGAAATTGAAAATGTTCCAAGGACTATTTTGAAAATCCAAGCCCGTCATCCCCTAGTTTTGGACCAATGAATTTTTTCGTAGCATTGGTTTGAGCTAAAAAGGTTGTCTAGGGTTTGGTTTTCTCAAAATGGGTCATCGGACCAAACTAAATATTTGGGGTTTGCACAAAAAGAACTAATTGGACTCGAAGTTATTTTATTCATGATGTCCATGCCATAGAGTCCAATTTTGAGCTTAAAATTGTAAAAGCAAGCAAAATGGGCATCGAATTTGCCAAAAAATTGTGATCGGGTTAATTGGATCAAGTTGACTGAATTGGTCAACTCGGCCACTTTGTTGACCAGGAGAACGAAAAAAAACCAATTTTGGTTCCTCCCCTTTGGACGCACATAGGGAACACCAAGAAGGAGCCCACACGAATTGGATGGAAAATTGGAAAAGCCAAAGGCCAATCTCCCTTTGATCACTCACCCACACAAGTCCAGCAGGCTCCAACCGGCGAAGACGTGTAGTGCATGTGTAAAGTAGCATTGGCAATAAAAACTCTCAGCGGGAAAATTTTGGGGAGGGGAAAATTTGCTCAAGGCTCGCATTCAAGTAAGGGGAATTCATTGGGTTATAATAAAAAAAGACAGGAAAAGGAGGAGGGGGAGAGAGAAAAGAGAATTCTCTGCAACTCCTCAGGGCGACATCATGAGTCGAGAGCACGACTGAAGCTTCTAAGCTCTTGTCGAGGTGATTTAGAGTGAATCAAGTGTTGAGATAGAGTTCCTCGGAGGGCGACATCATGAGTCGAGAGCCGACTGAAGCTTCTAAGCTCTTGTTGAGGTGATTTAGAGTGAATCAAGGTTTGAGATAGAGTTCAAAAGCATCATGAGGACTAGACAAACATGAAAAACCGTCTACTCATCATTTCGTGCCCAAAAGAGGAATGTGCCATCAACGGACCTTCAGTGGTCCACAATGGCCGATCTTCATTGGAGCCATATTTCTTCATAATTCTTGATTATTCCTTGGGACCTACCGAGCACCTCCGTACCTTTGCTTTTCATTTTATTCATATGGTTGCATTGAGTCTGTTGAATCTAGCAATATCCACCGAGAGGGGGGGACTAGGGATTTAAGATATTTTAATGATATGATACGGAATTAATAATCAAATCAAAATGTATGCAGAATCAAGTCTGACAAGTGAAATTAGAGATTCTAATGCCGAGCAAATATGAATCTGAATGCAAATATGCAACTTCTGAGCAAGACAGATTCTGAATGCAAGGCTGGCGTGCAAAGCACAAAGATCAGGAGTTATGAGATAGAAAAAACTTGCAACACAACAGTATAGTGGTCGGGGCTATATCAAGCCTAGTCCACTCTCCCACGCTGACAGCCGATAGGCTGATTTCCACTAATAATGAGGATACAAGAATCTGTATGCTTCTCACACGAATAGCTCTCAACACATGTAAGTGGTGTCACTCGTGTAAAAAGAAATAATCGAAGTTTGAATGCTCAAAGCTTGGAATTTTTTGGTTCGTCACCCTTTTTCAATCGTCTTCGCTTGATCCTCTTTATACTCTCTAACTTGAACTAGCCGTTGGTCAAGGTGTCCCAGGATCGCTCTTCTAACATTGATTGATCGTCATCAACCTTGATTACGGAGACTGTATCAGAGAAGATATTCTAGCCGTTGTAGCAGAGTTGAAAACGCTTCAGAGTCAGTCGCCCATACAACTGAGACTCAGCTTCACAAGTAGAGTCAATTCAATCTTCAATATCCTTGTATATGGAAGTGTCATCAACTGTAGGATATTCTCCTGATTTGATGGGACAAGAACGGTCAATCAAATCACACAAACTTACATAGATAATCCTAGCCCCCCATCTCGGAAACCTGCCATACGTGGGTCTTCAGAGTCTCTTATAAGACTGGATGTCTGAAATTGTGTCTGAACATACGTCAGAGTCAGTTTACAACTGAAATCCTCAGTTCACTTCAGAATTAGTAACGGACTTTTGCTTCTGGAGGACCTACTGATGAGTCACATAAGTCTTCTAGCTCGTAGGTATTAGATGCAACTTCTTGAAAGTCTTTAACGGAACTCTTCTCATCTGAAGACTTTGAGACAAGCTCTTCCTTCTGACATATTCAGGGCAATTCCTTTTTCATCTGAACACTTTTAATTCCTACAGACTTAGAAGTAGATACATGACATCTCTTTCTTGAATCTGAACATCAGATCTGGAGCCATATGAGCTTCTTTTCACAAAACTCATCTCTGACAAAAGCAATCAATATATTAAACGCAATTCCAATATTGAAAAGGAAAGTTTTGTCAGAGTCAAACATTCAGAGAGAAACTTCCTCAACAATCTCCCCCTTTTTGATGATGACAAAACTTCCTCAATATAAGCATTATTAAATGGATGTTGTTACGAAAAATAAGATATGTGAAAAACAGTATTTTTTAATTTTTGTTTTTTTTTTTGTTTACATTTTTTTATTTTTTTTTTTATTGGGTCTTCATTTGTTTTAAAAGTCGAAATGAATCGGTTGGCTTGGATGCGTTATGTTCTTGGCGCACGAAAAAATTGAATTAATCTTCTTTGTCCATTTGCACAAAGATGCAAATACACAAGTCCTTCTGCTTCACCATACCATGTGTGTTAACCGCAAATAAACTTCCCCCCTTTTTGTCATCAACAAAAAAAAGATACTATGCACAGCAGAAAGAGGAATAATAAGGATAAAAGCGGAGTTCATACATATTCAAACCATAACATGAGAACGAACAGTTTTAAAAATAAAGTTTTAAACAGGACTTGGAGAGTTTTTGGGGGGAAGTGTGTGTAATGGAATATCAGTCT